>JAUMHM010083348.1:0-13390 GCA_032362435.1 Melikaiella ostensackeni
AAGCCTCCCCACCCGTCTCTCTCTCATCACAAAGTGTTGTGAGAGGGACTTCGTCAAGGTTCTAGTCCGAGGGGAGGGTACTATGCTACATTATTGGACCGCTTGTAAGCCGAGCTACAAAAAACCGCCACGATTGACTTACAAAAAGTGCTGTTTCATCACGACAACGCACCGGCTCACACCTCCGCAATCGCAATGACAAAAATACACGAACTGGGCTTCGAATTGATTCCTCATCCATCCTGGTCTCCAGACTTGGCTCCGTGCGACTTCTTTCTGTTCCCCAACTTGAAACCTGAATCGGTGGTAAGAGATTCTCGTCCAGTGAAGAAGTAATCGATTCCGTAAATGCGTGTTTTGCAGTAATCGAGAAATCTTACTTTTCTGAAGGGATGAAGAAATTCGGATCTCGCTGGACTGAGTGTGTAGCCTTCGAAGTACACTATCTTGAGAAATAGAGGCAAACTTGAAAAAAAATTACTTACTTTTTTACCAAACTTATCAAACGACCCGCGTAGACAAAATCCAAATTCTATAAGACCTCCATGATGTTTGAGAGAGTTTATATTGATATTATATCATTAAAATGAGAATTTTGTAGATCTAAGAATTGCGAACCTAAATTTAAATTGTATTTGTCTTACCTTTGAAAGCTTATTTAACAGTAAGCTTAAAGTAGATTGATCTCTCAGTGATATTCAGTTTTCAACTAGAGTAAATGTTGTTGCGTTGTGAAACTGATTTGATTTTAGATAGTTACATAGCACTGTTCATAATTTAAAAGAGATTTGTGAAGTGTTGAGAAGTGATGAAACATAAAACACCTCCAGAACTTGAAACCCCCAACAAGTAATCTGTAAATAATATGATGAGTTTGTTTTTATTTTTTAAACGGATTTTTCCTATTAGTTGTTGGTTTTTTTTCATAAATTGTACCAGCAATTTATTCAAAAAGGATAGCCAAATATTATTGTTTTAAAGATGAATATAGGTAGGTGATTTATAAACTCACTGATTTTGTGGAGTATTGTCTATAAAAGACACTCTCTTTCTTATTTTGAAAGAAAGTATTACGTCTTAAGAGTACCTACATATCTATATTATTATGGATAGGAATAAAATTATACTTTAGGTATTTTTTGTCATTTTTCTGCATTTTGTACACTTTGTATCACTGAATTGTACGGTTATTTATACATATTATTTTCTCATAAAAAATCCTAAACATACTGTAACTATACGACAGGTACTGTTTTAAGAATATTGCTGTTTTAAACAATTTTATATGGAAAGGATAACGCATGATTTATAAAATATTTCAGAACACAAAATTTGTATATTCAATTATTTGTATGAGACTTTTCAAAACTTATATAAAGCTTTGTTCAACTTTTTTACAGCCTGTAAAAAAAAAGAAAAAGCTAAACGTTACTAGAATTACTTTTTGGCGCAATTGAGTTTTCTTAAGTCATGCTTTCTCGTTTTTTCATTTTTTTAACAATTCCACGGTCATAATAGGATTTTAACAAGTATTTGACAAATGTAAGTATTATTATAAAAATCAAAAAACATTGTACCAGTCTTATAAATGTTCCTTTTTTATGTTATTTAGTGTTACTTGTTTGGAAAAGAAATAAAATTATGTATTTCATATGATTTTCTCAACCATTTACGTACTATTTTTATTTATAATACCAGGGAGAGCTGAATGGTCCTAAGTCCATCGTCATTTCCATTTGATTATTGAATGCATATAAAGCGTTATCTATTTTTTTCACAACGGTTAATAAAATGATTACAAAAAAAATTAATTCACTCGATTGGTTGTATATAATTTATTGTTCCTCTGGATACGTTTTTTGTCTCTTCTGTAAAACGAGGTTCATTGTACTTAGCACGGTTTAGCATTCTCACCTTCATTGTTTGATTTGATCGTTTTGAAATTTCATTAGAAATCTCGTAATATAAAGACAAGTAGATCCTAGAAATGTGTATATTTTATTCAATTCAAGAAGCCATAAAATCAACGTTTCTGCTAAACAATTACAAAAAAATGTCAACCCTGAAGACTTTTTTGAAACATTTTTTAAAGGCTCTGGTTGGTAATGTTCACATTTTTGGAAAAACTGTCCCGATTCCTTGATTAATGTTCCAAATAAAATGCACATTCAAGCGTGGAGCCACCTGTTTATATGTTAAAAAGGATTAAAAATTCGAACTAAGAAATGTTAATTTCTCAGATACCCAAAAAAATTTTGAATACAAAATATCTGTATTAACAAATTCTAGAATATTTCAAAAATCGTACATTTTAGTACATTTAAACTTATTTTTTCCAAGCTGGTTGAAGCAGTCTTCAATCCTTTTTTGTTGCATTCTTCTGAAAAATCTAAAAATAAAATGAGTTAAATAGATTTAGAAAAAGAGACACTTTCTGTCTCCGAGACTCTTTTTTTTATGACAGACTGATTAAGAAAAATTGAAAATTTCTACTTAAAATGTTGAAGAAAGATTTTAAAAAAAACATAATTTCTAGCAAAAACATCTTTTGTAATAAAATACATGATAAGGCTCATCAGAGAATAGTATGTTTGTAACCATCTACATTTTCGGCTCATTAGAGGCAGATTCCAGTATATAATGTTGAAAAAAATAGGGAGAAAAAGGAAAAGATTCAAACAATCCGCCTCTCACTTTTTTCCTTATAATTTCTCCGTACTTTTTATACTACTAGGGGGACCGACATGTTTCGAGGCCAATTCAGAGCCCTCATCAAGGAAAGGTTTGGAGTATACTGAGGGAGAAAAATTTCATCCATTTTCTTGACATTAAATTAGGAAGATAATCATTTTTGAATTTTTTTTCTGAAGGCCCTGAAATACTTGCATGATTTCTACATTACCGACATTTTTTCGCAGCAACTTACGTCCACACGAAATGAGATGTCGAGTTGAAAATCGGAGAAATTAAATAAAAGGTAGTAAGAAACATTTGTCTGGCCCTAGATTATTTTTTATAGTTACAAAAAAAATTTCCAAAAAAAATTTTGTTTTGTAATTACATATCAAAATTGAGGACCACACAAACGTTCTTCTAGCGCTATTTATTTAATTTCCCAAATTGATTACAGAAATTTATTTAAATGCTTACATTACATTAATACATTTAAATTCACTCTAATTTAGTTGAATTCACTCGAATTCAAGACGACCTGTTGAATTGAATGACTAATTTAAAAAGAAGGTATACCAAGTTGGTAACTAATTAATTTCGAGTTGTTAGATACAGGTAAGTAAAAAATTACTAATTCACATTCAAATGTTATGAATTCATTTAGTGAATGCATGTTTGACTGATTCATTTGGTAATCACATGAATTAGTAAAATTTGATTCTGAATTAGTCATATCTTACTAATTCTTATTCAAATATACGAATTATACAACAATTTTGTACTATTGTTGAATCTAACTGATTTGGATTTATACGGTAAGATTTGCAAAAAATGTATGGAGCTGAAAATTTAGGGGAGCATAGGGTAATGTGGCACACCCAACAATAACTCTCAATTAAAAAAATATATAAGCGATATTGTTGTAGTAAAATATGTAGCACGTAGTATAATATCCTAGAGGTTTTTTTTTGATATTTAGGGAAAATTATATTGGAACTAATTAAAAAGGTAAATTTGAGGTTTTTACAAAAAGTAAATGTGAATTGCGTTCTCCGACCATGTGTCTAACTTGGCTCACTATTTATTGAACTTGTGATAGCAAATGAAAACACAGTAGGCCCCGGGGTATCAAACCGTTGCATATCATTCTAATTATCAACTTCAGATCAAAATGATCCACTCTCGCGGATCCAAAATTAATTTTTACACAACTTCAATGCACATCTGTCAAGTGGCAGTTGTTATATTTCTTATAGAAAGTCGCAAATTAGTCATGATCCACGATTTACTTCAACTTTCAACTAAGTACATAGTTAAATTTTCAACCAAGAAGATGAATTTTCCACCAAGAAAGATAAATTTTCAACAAAATACATAAATTTTCAACTAAATAATTGTATGTGCATTTAAAAAAGACCAATTTCTAGCTAAAAAAGATAGATTTTCCACCAAAAATGGAATAGCTAAATTGTCAATTGAAGAGATGAATTTTCAACTAAAGTGATAAACAATCACCAAAAGAAAAATATTTTCCAAGAAAGGAGTGCAACTTTCAACCAAGTAGTTGAATTTTTAACCAAAAAATATGAATTCTCACAGAAAAATATATTAGTTGATATTTCAACCAAAAACGATGAATTTTCAATAAAACAGTTGAATCCTCAACCAAAACAGATTAATTTTCAATCAATTTTTCAATCATTAAGGAAAAAAATGTCAACCAAACTGTTGAATTTTCAAGCCAAAAAAACGGATTTTCTACAAAAAAGTTGAATTTTCAACAAAACAGTAGACTTTTCAACAAAAAGAAATTACTTTCAAACAAAAATTGTTGGATTTTCAACCAAAAAGATGAATTTTTAACCAAGAAGACTGATTTTCTACCAAAAAACACGAAATTTTAACACAATGCATGAATTTCCTACCAAATAGTTGAATTTCCAACTGAAAAAATGAATTTTCAATTTTGAAAAATCAAATTTTTCAACAAAATGGTTAAATTTTCAAGCAAAGAGATGAATTTTCAACCAAAAAAGAGGAATTTTCAACTAAAAAAGATGTATTTCCAACAAAAAGTGGAATATTCAAATGTTCAATAAAAAAATCAATATTCAACCAAACCAAAAAATTTCCAACAAAATAGTTACATTTTCAAGCAACGAGATGAATTTAAATCCAGAAGATTCATTTTCTACCAAAAAAGACGAAATTTCAACAAAATCCATGGACTCCCAATAAAAAAGTTGAATTTTCAACTAAAACAGACTAATTTTTAATCAAAAAGAATAAATTTTTAACAAAGTAGTTAAATTTTTACCAAAAAGTAGGAATTCGAAACGAAGAAAATAACTGTATACTTTTCAATCAAAAATAAATAAAGAATGAACTTCCAACTTTTAAGTTGGATTTTCTTATTATGTTCTACTAATTCGGTTCGCATTCAAGTGGAAAGACAAAAAAAACATGAATTTTTAACAAAATACATGATTTTTCAACTGAAAAGAAATTTTAAACCATAAATTGAAAAGTTAAATTTTCAGTTTAAAAAATCAATTTTCAACAAAAAGAAAAGAACGAATTTCCAACAAAGTAGTTCAATTTTTAAACAAGAAAGATGGAGTTTTAACTAAAATGAGAGATTTTCATCTGGAATGGTCAAATTTTCAGTTAAAAAAATTATGTTTCAACCAGAAATAAAAATTCAACTTCATGAAAATTCTAGTTTACTTTAATTGATTTGTGAGCCTTTTCATGTACTGTTTTTGGTTTATGAAATCTACTTTCATAAGAAAGTATATTTCATTTTGATTTTAATAGAAATAGGAAGTTTTTTCGAATGCTCAGGTTTTAATGTGATTGATCTTGAGAATCGGATCATTCTGATGCTTAATTTGTTGACCAAATAAAAAATCCAAAATCTGTATAAAAGCGTGGCATATCATTTTGATCCAATTTCGGGATCAATTTAATCAACTGGCATTTACTGTGAAATCATTTTTTAATAGTAGAACAATAAACTCGAATGTCAGTTGGGGATCGGCTGGCATGGCAGCGGTGATTACTTACCTATCGTAAAGAAATAACAAATAAGAAACAATAAGAATCTTTTGATATTCCGTGCGTCAAGTTTCCTGACCAACACCAATCATCATGCGCGGCGCGTTAGCCGCTCATGCATAGTAAATAAATAAACAGTTTATTCTAAATTTAGTTATTTTTTTGAGGATTTAGCAATAAAGTATCTACAAGGATTCAAAGTACAGATCTGAAAAAAATGTATAAGTTTATTGCAAAACACTTTCTATTTTTATTGATTTTGTCCCGCTATAATTATAACTATCAAACGTTAAAAAAAACCTCTCAGGATAAAAGTTAAGAAACTACTCTAAATGATGGTTTTTACCGGTTATCCCGAAAGTCATAAATATATTCAATCAGGTGTTTACCGTTCTTAGAATGCGTCAATTTCTTTAAATATCGTACGCCACACAAAAAAATAGAATAGGATAAACTTAAAGAAGTATGGTCTGAAATGGACGGTGATATGAATCTAGATTTTTAGCAGTATATAAATTTGAAAAAATGTCAAGCATGCATACCAATTTTGACTTCACATTTTAATTTTATTCAATTTATAATACATAATTGAATCTTTAAATTTGAATCAGAGAGATGTGGGTTCACTACAGAGAACAAGTACTGGTTTTCACTGATTAATCAGTAATTTATTAATAAATTATGTTTCTATTGTTACCCTTTAAGAATGATCTATTTTCACTATTTTGGCATTTACACTTCATTTTTACGCTTGATAGGCTCTAAACTTTCATGTCTTCTACTAAGAAAAAAATGACATAAAAGAAATGAAAAAAATATATAAACTTTAAATTTACATTATTTTTACAATATTTGCACTATTCAGTTATTTAAATTGAAAGGGAAAAGTAAGAACCATATTCATGCTACAAAATCTTTTGTTGCCTCAACTTAGAATGCGTCAATTTCTTTAAATATCGCATGCCACACACATAAAAAATGGAATAGGATAAAAAAGCATTTGAAAGCATTTAAAAAAGCATGGTCTAAAATGGTCAGTGATATAAATCTTGATATTTAGCAATATATAAATTGAAAAAAAATCAAGTAGGGATACCAATTTTGACTTCATATTTTAATTTTATTCAATTTATGATGAATAATTTAATCTTTAAATTTGAATCAGAGATGTTTCTCTTTAAATTAATTGCATATCTTCAACTATTGCTAATTCATACACTGAGACAAATATTCGTGCTACAAAATGTTTGGTTGGCTCAACAAAACGTTTTCTTATACAAACAAAAATTTGATTGAACTAAGAAAAAACTCTTTTTGCACAAATTCCAACGCAATTACTTTGCTGTCCGAATAAAAAAATTTTTTCATAGTGTAGTACAGAATAAAATTAACTATCTCTTTCTATTGTGAAAGGATCTCGCTGCCGCCGCCGCCACCGCCACCGCTGTGTCAGGAATTGAGATACCACTTTTTAAAATGGAATTCCCAGATACAACCTTCAGAATGAAAATCTCAGAGACCAACTTTTAGAATGGAAATCTCAGATACCATCTTTTAGAGTGGAATTCTCAAATACTACCTTTCATCGTGTAATACCAATATACCACCTTTTAGAGTGGTATTCCTAGATACCACCTTTTTACCTACACCCTCAGATATAAACTTTTCCTAATTGCAATTGAGATACCACTTTCTGTGAACCGCCGCTGTGTCAGGAATTGTCCTATGCCCTCCATACCCTATATCGCCCAAGCCCTCAGGCCTTCCCGTGCAACCTACCAGGATGTCACATCAAAGAACCCAGGCTCTCGAGGTTTAAGGTCTGAGGCAAAGTCTAAGATAAATAAATAAGAATTTTTAATTTAAAAAAAAGTAAATAAAAAAAAGGATAAAAGTCTTTAGTCTTTAATTCTCCTTTTCATTGACATGTGCTATTGATCCCCGTCACCTTGCCAGTCTTCTGTGGACATTTTTGAAAGCCTTCCTTTTAATATCTTAAAAATTCTCATTGTATGATTTATTTGAAAGTAGTTTTTAATTTTTAGGAAAATTAAAATTATTTCTCAAAAAATAAAAGTAAACAAAGAAAGTAAATAAAAATAGTGATGATAAATGAAAAAAAGTATTAAGTCTTCAATTTACCATTTCATTGACATGTACTACTGATACCCTTCCCCTTTCCAGTCTTTTGTCGAAATTTATAGAAGTCTTTTCCTTTAATATCTCTAAAATTCTCAATCTATGATTTATTTGAAAGTCATTTTTTAATTTGTAAACAAATACAATAAATTATAAAAAATACGAGAGAACAAAGGAAGTGAATCAAAAAAATTATGAATAAATAAATAAAAGTCTTTAGTCTTCAATTTTCCTTTGCATTGACATGTACTACTGATACCCTTTCTCTTTCCAGTCTTCTGTGGGCATTTTTATAAGTGTCTTCCTTTAACATCTTCAATAATCTCATTCTATGATTCATTTGAAAGTGGTATTTGATTTGTAAAAAAATTGAATAAATTATAAAAGAAAGTGAACAAACGAAGTAAATAAAAATAATAATAAATAAATAAAAGTCCTTAATCTTCAATTTTCCTTTACAATGACATGTACTACTGATACCCTTCCCCTTTCCAGTCTTTTGTGGAAATTTTTAGAAGTATTTTCCTACAATATCTTCAAAATTCTCAGTCTATGATTTATTTGAAAGTGGTTTTTAATATGTAAAAAAATAAAATAGATTATGAAAAATGAAAGTGAACAAAGAAAGTAGGGGAGGATGGCCCAACTCCGACCGGTGGTCTAACTTCGACCCCCCCCCCCTCCCGCGCCAACGCGCCAATGTGGCAACACTGATGCCCATACCAACCGTGCTCTCTAAAGCACCATTCATAAGTGACATTTTAGATGTTGGTAACCCTACTTGGAGTTAAGTCTTATTTAAGTTATAAATAAGGATGAGTTTTTGGCAAGCGTCGATTCTCTTTGTCGTTTCCGTACAAATCTTGCTAGAAACTGTACGTATTCACATACACGCGCACATTCGACTGTTTTGGGAAGTTCGGGGGCTCATCCTTTCGAAATTCAGGAGGTAAGTCAAGAAAGCCAGTGAATAATATTTTTTAGGTTTACTTTTCGAACGGAAAATCGCGTGGCTCAAATGCGATCTCCAAATAGTGGCCTCACTCCGACTCCCTTTGTTTTACGCTACTTCTCGTCGTAAAACGTTTCGATAAGCAAAAATTTCTTACAAAATCTCTTTTTCACCTGGCATTTTGAGAACAGAACCAACAAAACTATACTTTATGCTGTCTTGATTACATATACTACTGGCCATGTCGTTTTCGTTTTCCAAGTAGGAGAGAGTTACCCCCAAAACAACGAGCAATTCTCAACCATCCACGAGCGAAACGATTCAACCACCAAGAAAACGTTCGCAACGCCAAAGTGCTGCCAGAAAATCGTATTGTGAGTCCCAAAACTACTACTATTGATACCCTTTCCCTTTCCAGTCTGTTGTAGAAAGTTTTAGAAGACTTTTCCTTTAATATCTGCAAAATTCTCATTCTATGAATTATTTGAAAGTGGCTCTTTATTTGTAGAAAAATTAAAACTTATTATAAAAAAATGAAAGCAAATCAAGAAAGTGAATAAATTATTATTATTATTATTATTATTATTATTAGGGTTGAGACCGAAAGAGCTTCTGATACTTGGGTAGTCCCGTTCCGTTCCCTTGTAGGCCTATGCGTAACCCCAAAGCCCTCTCCATACGGAGAGGACCGCAGCCACGCCCTTGGCGGATATGCCTGAACCACTGATGCAGTTACTGCCCGCGAATGCCATACGCTGCCTCGTAATTGCGGGGCAGAAAAAAGAATGTGAATAACTGCCTCATCATTCTTTCCGCACAGACGACACAGGGGGCTAACTGCAAGCTCTATCTTATTTCTGTGATAATTGGGGTTTCTATGCTCTATAAACATTTCTGTTAGGATCTTGATTTCATTCCTACCGCGCTTGCGTGATTCCACAGCTCGTTCAAAGTTTAAATTTAAACCCATAAGTGTTTTGGCCTGTCTGCAGCCAGTGGCCTTATTCCACTCCTTCTGATCTTCCTCGGTCAGCCAACTGTTAATTTCTTCAGTGACCAGCCTACAGAAAATGCCTATGACTGTTTCGGGACCAGTGAAGTTTTCTTTTACTTCTAGTTTTGCTAGCCTGTCCAAGATCTCATTACCTTCAATGCCACTGTGTCCAGGGATCGAAAGTAGAGTCACTCGATATTCCGTCGCTGGATTGTTTAGTGTCTAAAAGCACTCCCATACTAGTAGCGACATAGGGACACTATAGTAGCCCTGCTGCCTGAGCAAATGCAGATATTTTTCTGTTGCCATACTTCTGTGCCTTATAGGTACACTGAAGCATGCCCATGATCTCAGTTTGTAGGACTGTGGCATATAGTAAGACCCCATCGAGATTATGAAGCCCATTCCACTTCTCCTACGATAAACACTGGCTCCAGCTTTCTCCTTGTTCCTGGAGCCGTCTATGAACTAGTTGTGTCCATTACCAGGCAAATATGCCACGCCGTTAGCCCATTCCTCTCGCGTGGATAGGCTGACACGATACTTCTTGTCGAAGAGGTAGCGAACACGCGTTTTGTCCCTGACCATATTCAAGGTCAGCCTACTCGTGATATCGGTTGGGATCCGCAGTACTGTCGAGATGTTTCCGCCGTTTTCCATATTTATTCCTCCAGGCTGCCTTCGCAGCCATGGCCTTGATGGTAAGATTGAGGGGCTCTAACTCTCTTAGTGCCTCCAATGTCACCGCGGGTGTCGACTTCAAGGCACCAGTGACGTCTCTTAGAATCAGTCCCCTGATTCTTTCCAGTCGAGATTTCACAGTGGACAGTTCGACCCTGCTCCACCAGGCTACCGCCATATAAGTTAGTCTGGGTCGCAGGGTCGCAGTATAGATTCACATCAGTGTCTCCGGTTTCAGGCCTCAATTTTTCCCTATGGCTTTCCTACAAAGCCAAGGGGTCGTTGTGAGCTTTTTGCACTTTTTTTCCAGGTGCTCGGTCCATAACAGCTTCTTATCTAGGATGACTGCCAGGTATTTAGCTCGTTCAGTGATTCTCAATTGTTGTTCACCCAAGTTCAGTGTACTCGTGGTCCCCCACCTGTACCATCTAGTGAATACAACCACGTTAGTTTTACTCGGACTGACCGATAATCCGGTCTTCTCGCATCAGACATCCACAATCCTCAGTGCTTGCTGTATCATCCCGAAGAGTGCATCCAGATGCTAACTGCGCACAATGACCAGTATGTTGTCCCCGTAGCCTATAGCATGGTAACCTTGTATCGTGAGTGGATAAAGCAGTTCATCAACTACCAAGCATCACATTAGGGGCGATAAAACGCCACCCTGCGGGCATACCGAGTCAACAGTTCCACATAAGGTGGTATCACCCTTAGTCGTTATTAGGTTCCTCTTGCCCAACATGTGGCAGGTTCATTCTAGGACAGCAGTTGGCACACCATGTGCCATCAGGTATGTCCTGATCACCTCTCTAGAGGTGTAGTTGAAGGCTCCTTCGATGTCCATAAAGGTTCTGATCGTGAAGCCTTTCTGCTTCAGTTGTCATTTGATTAGGTTTACTGCTCCGATTAAGGATGTCTTGGTCGAGTGACTAGCCCTGTAAGCATTAGGGTGGCTCAAAATGACAGACTTTCGATTTTTCATTATTTGAAACTGGAAACATGTTCCTCATACTGAAAAACTAATGTCCATTTTTAAAAATAATTTTGAAATAATATTTAGAATCGGCGCCGAGGTTATTAATCCCTTATGGAGTTCAACATAGACAAATGACTTTTTTTTCATGCTTCAATCTAACACATAAATTATTTGAAGAATCTAATGAAATTTTGGGAACGTCTTATTCAGTAATGGAAAAAGTGCTTTTCAGACAAAAAGTATCAAAGAAATAATTATTAGGATTATTTTTCAAGTTTCAGACATGTCTCTTTTTGCTTAAAACCGTGATTTTCAGGAGCTTATTTCAGGACCTAAATATTGTTTCTTATCGCTGAAAATTACAGCAGCTGTTTCTCATAGACTCAGGATCCAACCTTCCAAATATCGCAGAACTAAAATTTTAATATCAATAAGATTATTACCAAAAACCAGAAATGATTCGTCGGTAAGCGACTCAGTTAGTCCATAAATTACTTATTTTATGGTGGGCGTGTTGCCCACAAGCAGTAGACTAGTGCAGGGAGATGACACCTTTTAATTCTCATTGTCAGTTCCAATAACCTGAGTCGAAAACAATAAAATTCGCAGGTAAGTACCTGGCTCACCTCCCCATAATCCGCTTACAGGAAAAAGGTGCCCAGGAAAAGTTAACGTTTCTTTGAACATTTGACGATTTTATGAACTTCGACCGATTTTCTAACCGAAAAACTCGAAAGCGTGGCGCCGACTCTAAATAATTTTGAAAAATAATTTTGAAAAATGGAAATCAGTTGTTCAGTATGAGGAACATGTTTCCAGTTCTAAATAATAAAAAATCGAAAGTCTGTCATTTTGGGCCACCCTAGTAAGCATGTCACTCCTTGTGTAGTGGCCTACTTATCAATACCTCGTCGCGAAATTCTTGGGTGAAGTATGACCGATCCTGCCTGCTTTCGGAATGAAAACCACTCTCGTGCCTCTTCATGCCGTCGGGACATATCTCAGTATCAGACTAGCTCTAGCAAGTCTTACCAGCGGCCCTATGATGGACTCCCCAGCCTTTTGTAAGAAGACCGGGTATATGCCATCCGGACCAGAAGACTTGTATGGACTGAAAGACTTCAGGGCCAACTAGATCCTGGAAGGGGTAACAATCTTGTAAGCTGGCCGCCGTTGCAGGCCCAATTGAACCACAGACGACTTTAGATGCCCTCGAGATGTCGTTTCCTTTTCCTTAGACCTTACGAAGCCCGGGAAATGTGCCTTGATCAGGTAGGTCAGGGTTTCTTCGTCTGACACTGAGTACCCTCCGTCGGGCAATTTTAGAGCGCCGAGAATAGCATTCGGATTTTGAGAGAGCAGCTTGTACAGTCTAGATGTCTCTGCCCCTTTCTCGATGTCTGTGCAAGAGTTGTTTCATCTTTCTTGCTCGGCTTCACGTATTACACCCCTGTAATCATCCCTCATCGTCGTGAATGAGATCCATAGTTCTTTCGTTTTTTCACTGCTGGCACTTCTGAACCTCTCTCTGGTTTCCCTACGAAGCTCTTCGAGCTTCCCGGTCCACCAATCCATCTCCCCTGCCCTTCGGGTACTTGTGGGTCGACAATTTTTTTCATAAGTAGATTTGATGGTCTCCGTCAAAGTTTTGGCGGCCATATTCAGGGTGTTCACGTCCCTTATTGATTTAGGCACCTCTGAGAGTGCACTTCCTAATTCAGTGGAATACTGATCCCAGTCTGTTCTTCTTGGATTTCTGGCTCACGTAGGGCCCAAGGATATGGTAGATACCAACTCGAACTCTATTTGCGAGTGATCTGAAAGAGTAGGTTCGTCCGAGACTCTCCACTTCTTCACTTTATCCCTAAAACTACCGGTACAAAGGGTGATGTCAATGACCTCTTCCCTGACCGAG
>JAUMHM010083349.1:0-13389 GCA_032362435.1 Melikaiella ostensackeni
GCACTGGGAGTGTGAAAGCATTTAAGGGTAATTTTGAGCAATAAACTAAATTTATGAAGTTATTTAATGAGTTTCCATATCCGGAGAAACTTATGCTTCTAAAATTTCCCCGCATCAATAAATCTGAGTTACTGCAGTAAATTTTAGGAAAACGAATTGAAATTAGGCTGATCCTGAGACCATGTCACGTAATTTTGAACATTTATTCTTTAATTTTCAACTTTTGAAGGCAAATAGCATACCGCTGGAATCGTTGGAGAGGGGAAGCCGCATAGTAGGGGAACTGCATCCAGGTATCTGGTGCGGAATTGTCCCGTCCCCATTCGGAACTACACCCGAAAATACTATAGGATATAATTTACAACCATTTTTTGCCAAAATTTGTATGGCCAGATCCTAAACACATTTCTCAAACCCTTGCTTCAAGGTAACCATATGAAATATTTTTTCTTGACACTGCTATTGTTTCAAAAAATCCTTTTCAGCTTAAAGATCCTAGTTAAGCCCTAAGTTGTCCATAGTAAAATAATTTATCGATCAAACGAACTTACCTGTTGTGAAGCTCGATCATAATTATATGGAGAGTTTCGTTTGAGAGGTCTTACTGTGTAGTACTGCTAGTACATGCACGATTTCGCCATGATCTTCAGCTAAAAGCAAGAGGCAGCAGTGCCTATCATCTATATACTCCACACACTCCCAGCCACCATATAGTTTGAAGTTGAATTATCCTGATCATCTGGGGTGGAGTCATACATTATTATATTCTCATCAATATTTTAAAGGGTGTGAATAAGATCTCTCAAACGGCCGGTTAAAAAATTTCGCAAATGTCAATGATTCTTTGGACCAACCTGCTGGGCTCTTTATAATGTCATATTATCGCCTTTCTGCATCGCTGCAGAGGTCACCGCGTGTCTCGTACCATGAGCTTTGTACTTGCTGCTAACACTGCTACTAGCCAGAAAAGCTTTGACCCATCTTGCGATTGTCTGAGCAGTAGCCGACCTATAGGGCCTTCTAGTTGTTATTAATAAGGAGTCGACGTTACCTCGAATTTCCTTTTTTCAATCTACATAGACTTGTAATGTGCTCGCAACACGTAGTTCTGGTTTTTCTGAAAACCTAGGCAGTAACAAATGTGGTAGACGTACTCCTAGTCGTGACGTTTTAATCAAGCTGTCAATAACAATACCTTTTCATTTTCATTTATATTTATGAGTTTGATCGCTGCAAATGTTTGCATCCTATGTGCCGTAGCTAGGGCTAAAAGTGTAACTAAATGATTCGTAAGCTGAGCTAGAGAAAGGGCGTTTAACGGAAATAAAGCAGCCACAGCCGCTAGAACGGGGGTGACATCCCAAGTATCTTCATATCTTGGTTTTGTCGGTCCAACTCTAAACACAAACCTTAAAGAAACGTGTAACCATAGGGCCCTGTGACACCCTATCTCCGATTAAGTGACCTAAAACTGCTCGACAATTATTGAGAGTTCCAAACATAGCTCCCGTGTTGAAACGCTCCGTCAACCATGTCAACGGTCAACTTTCGTTAGCTTCGTATGGATCAACCTCAAATCTAGAGCAAAAATCAAACCACTGCTTGATAGAACCCGTATATTGCTTGATTGTCGATTCAGCTAAAGACGCAATCATTATATTTATCGACTGCTCTGGCGTATTCCTTCTACGGAAAGCATCCCTGGCACTCTCCCTGCCATCAAAACTAGGGTTCTGGCTAACGGATGTTGACGAGATCTACATGGAGAAATAAGCAAATTACTGGAAGGTTTGAACATTATCGGAGGCTCGATAGAAAGAGATGCCAACATTGGGTACCACGGTTGTGTGTACCATTTTGGAAACACGAGAATTCCTTGCGCCTGGTCTGAAATAATTTTTCTGACTACTTTAAGTGTCATTGAAAATGGAGGGAAAGCTTGAAAATCAAGATTTTTCCAATTTATTGTAAACGCGTCTACAGAAAGCGCTTCCTGATCTCGGTGCCAAGAGCAGTGATCAGCGCACTTAGCATTACATCTTGAAGCGAATAAATCTATAGACGGAGCACCAAAAGCTCGCACTAGATTTAAGAAAGCTTCCTCTGACAATTCCCATTCTGTATCGATATTTTGTACACGCAATCCATCATCGGCTTCAACATTTTTTTTTGACGCAATATAAGAGACAAATAACAATATTCCTTTCTCTTCACACCAACTCCAAATATTTCGTGTAATTTCATAAGGCTTAGGGTATTGTATTCTACCCATCCCATTTATATACGAAATCGCCGTCGTACTGTCAATTCTCAACAAGATTTCACACCCTGATGAATTTTTGGCAAATCATTTCAGACCGAAGAAGGCTGTCACCAACTCAAAGTAATTAATGTGATGCGTTCTTCCTGATTCTGTTCAAAAACCGAAAGTCAATTCACCCCCACTGTATGCTCCCAATTCGACGTAGAGGCATCTGAGAAAATCTCCGTATAACAAAGACCTGTTTTAATTGGATTAAAAGCTACCGGAATAATATCTAGCCACCACCTAAATTCAGATTGCAAAGAAACTCTCACAAGCATTTTTGCATCGTAATCACCATCATTCTTCAGTAGAGCTGGATATCAATGACGTTCAAAGGATTTAGTATGCAGCCGACCATATCTAGGTGCAGGACAAGAAGCTGTCAAGGTCCCCACTAACTGAGCGAATTCTCAAATGCGCCAGTTATGCAGTTGCAGCATTTAGTTCCAGAGTACATCTAATCAAGTAGGCAAGTTATGTACCATCGATAATCCTTCTTTATTTTTCCTGTCTCCTGTTTCGTATCATTTTGTTTCATTGATTGTTCGTGAGCTTGTGATAGAAAGAGATTTTCCTGTTCTTGAGAAGAAATAAAGTAGAAGCCGAGCGCAAAACATTTGAAACTGCTCAATTTTTGTTAGAATTACTTGTGGAAGATCCCACATGAAAAAACTAGAACCGAATTTGACGAAGAATATTTCGCAGTATATAGTGAAGCTATTATTGACGCTCAATCCGTGATCTCATGTACAAGTGGTAAGCCTCCCATATCAGAAAGACTTAGTATTTCGGGTTACGGAACCAATGCAGGAATTCAAACAAATCTAGAAGAAAATCTTGGTCGATTGTTTAGAGGTAAAATTCAATCGTTATTGTTACCTCAATTCAGTGAAAGCTACGATATAGTACTTGGTTAGGTTTCTATGATTTATTCAAATCACTCGTGGATGATGATGAAAATATTTCTGACATTATAAAGTTATATCATGTAAGAATTTTAAAGAATGAGGCTACGGATGTTCTCTCTTCAATTTAATTATCGTCAGAAAATTACAAGGCTGCTTGGTCGTTACTAAAAGATCGATACGAAAATCGGAAAGTGATTTGCGAAAGTCACATCAACTAACCCCCTTCATTCGTAAAAAATGGAAAGATTCAAGTTGTGAATCAACCCAACCTGAATTCAAAGAAACTGTAAGTTTCCTACAACGTCGCGCGCAATTCGAAGAAGCTAAAGCTTATCAAGCGCCAGTATCGAAGGCACATTTGTAAGATAAAAAATCGTTTTCAAATTCTCGTTCAAATCACCGCTCACACCAAGCGTATGTGGCTTTAACCACGAAGCCACTTTTTTCTTATTGCTAAGAAGAACACTCAATTTTTTATTTTGACAAATTCCAAAAATTGTCACCTCCAGGACGTTTTAAGGTCGCAAAAAAGGCGTCTCTTTGTTTAAATTGTTTCACGATATTTCCACTACCATTCAGTACTCGGTTTCAGCTACTGTAAAATCACGCTTTAACAATTATTAAAACCGGTAAC
Organism: Melikaiella ostensackeni; assembly: GCA_032362435.1. Taxonomy (NCBI): domain Eukaryota; kingdom Metazoa; phylum Arthropoda; class Insecta; order Hymenoptera; family Cynipidae; genus Melikaiella; species Melikaiella ostensackeni. The sequence goes on from JAUMHM010083349.1 coordinate 3,848, forward strand.
GTTCAGTGTTATCTTGGGATACACTCGACGTCTCTCGATCTAAATCTCTCTCGATTTTGGGAAATAGAATAAATGTCTTCTTCAAAGGTACATTCCGCAGAAGAAGAGGCGTGCGAAGCGCATTTTGGAATCAATACGCAGCGTAATTCCGAAGGTCGATTTGTCGGAGAATCTCTTCTCACATCCACTCATCGATATAATTATTTACAAAATCGTTTCGTAAAGAATAAATCGTTAAAAAATGAGTACAGAAACTTCCTGGAAGAATATAAATCAATAGATCACATGTCGCTAAATAAATCAGAAAAACTTACAGAACCTGGATTTTATCGCCACATTTCGGTGGTCTTTGAGAATCTGCAGTAAGGTCATTCAAGCATCACTTTTCGCGTAAGGTAGGAGAAACTCTATTAATTTTCGAGCAACTTGAAACATATGTCATTGCCATCGAAGCAATCCTTAATTCTCGTCCTATTCTGCTTATTTCTTCCGATCCGAACGATATTTGTCCCTTGACTCCTGGTCATTGCTTTGTTGGTGATCCATTAAGTAGCCTTCCACAGGTGGACTTCACGGAAATAGCTACTAATCGCTTATTAAATTGGCAGCACGCTGAACACATGCGGCGGAATTTTTGGAACAGCTGGCATAAGGAGTACCTAAATCAACTTATCGTTCGCAGTAAATGGCAATATGGAGGCCACTGGATCAAGGTTGGATCCTTAGTCATGATTTAAGATGACAACTCTTCTCCCATGCATTGGCCAGTGGGCAAAGTCACATCCACCCACCCTGGTAAGGATGGAATCATCAGAACAACTACAGTAAAGATTGGTGCAGAAGAGTACGACCGCTGTATTGGAAGGCTTCGATATAAATTTCATCAAATGTATTAATCGCAATTTCCTATCATGCTATTTTGCATCAATTTTAAATATGATTTCTTGTCTAGATTAGTATTGATTTCTTGTTGGTCGCAGATCGTTCAAATGGGCCATGTTGGTAAGTGACTATTTGAATGTCATATCTTTTATTGTTTCTTATATCTCGTTCATGTCCAGAATTTAAAAATACTATATCATGTAATTTACAACCATTTTTTTCTAAAATTTCCAATTCCAGATTCTAAACGAATTTCTCAAACCCTCACTTTAAGGTAACCATATAAAATATATCCTCTCGGCACTGCTATTGTATCAAAGAAACCTTTCCAGCTTAAAGATCTTAGTTGCGTCCTACGTTGTCTAGAGTGAAATAAATGATGTCGTCCTAGGTGCCGTAGCATTATTATCTATTCATTCTTCGAATCGTCGGTTAAGATGTTTGTGGCCTAATTATGTACCTTGGCCGGCCGCATCAAAATCTAGATGCATTTGGAATTTGTCACCTGCATCACGTAACTTTAAGAAGGACAAAATACAACTGCCCACTAATCCTCTTTTTGCATTTACCTATCCAATCTGTTTTCCTCATTCTTCCCACTTCGAAATTTTTCGTAACTCTGTCCCTTGATCATCACTTTCGCATCCACAAATGTATCATTCCTTTACGAACTCTTGCTCAAAATTCTCCAACTCTTTTCTTCACACAACTATCTAGTAGCGTTTATAATATTATACAGTGCACTCTTCAACCAATTTTTGTATTTATTATTGAATCTATAAAAAATTGAAAAAAATGTTTGTGATTAAATATTGAAAGATAGTCATGAGGTGTTCTAAGTCTATATGTGATGAACGATTCTGTTTAAATTATATAGGTATGATGTGTGACAGTCTCAGCTAAAACTATAGGTAAGAAAGGACAAGGTAGTGTAGATTGTACATACCATATCTAAGAAACAACTGTATGACTCCATGGTCAAAAATTTACCAAGCCAAAACGTAAGAAATATAGTGGCAATTAAAGAGAAATCGCTATCTCGAAAAAATTAATAAGAGTAATGTAACAATAAGAAAAGATTTTCTTACCTCTCAGTGCAAATCCGCCAACTTTAACTGCAATTTTATCAAAACGCTTCTTTTCGAAGCTCCGACTTCGGGCGCGTCCCATTTACAAATCGATTGGGATAAAAACTTTTTAGCAGGTGAGGAATATATCTGAGAGTATCCCCTTGTGCGTGATACCACACCAACAACCTCGTCCCCTTTCATTTGAACACACACACACAAACACACACGCATATATATATAACGTGTGTATATATATATGAGGATGTTTTTCTTATCTTGAGACATCGAAATATCTCAAGAAATACGCATCCAATGAAAAAAATGTCCCCAATAAAAACTTTTTATTTTCGAGGGGAAAAAGCGGCTCCGCAAAAATTAACCCCACACCCCGCTCCCTTGGGGCGGAAGGGAGGCTTGACTTTAAAATTTTAAATGTTTGAAATTTAAAAAAAAAATTTTTAAATTGGTCACACAACCACCGCAGGGTCCCCCTGGGAGCAACTGCCACCCATGAAAATGACGGTGGTTATATAACCTTTTTTTTAACCATATATATAAAATTAGTTTATACTAATGAGGTCAAATACTAATCAAATTATTCACGTTATATGAATCCAGCTTGCTCAAATATTAGGTTTGAAAGAAAAATAATTTATTAAAAAAGTGTGAGGGATCTGGAAAGAAGGAACCCCGCAGAAAGTTTATAGAACAGGCTTTCCAGTGAAATTTGCTCTTTACGACTATTGATCAGCATCACGTGAAGAATCATACAGGGTAAATGTAGCAGTAGTCGGACAACGATTCTAAGATTGGACACAGCTTTTCAAGAATCGTACGTATAAAACAGTATTACATTTTGCAAATTGTGATAAATAACTTGGAAGCTAAATGCCAGTTTCTTTTATATGATTGAATTTTCAAAATATGATCAAAATTTGGCTAGGAGAAAATAAATATACCCATTTACCCTACTCGAAAATTCACCCAATTTAACCGAAAGGCCTTTTCCATACATTTTTGTGGGTTTGACCAGTCTGAATAAGCTTCAAATAAGCCTAAAGTTTAAATTTAGGGATAAAGACATGTTCTTGAAACTTCATGTGAATTGCAGCTGACTTGACAATGAATGTTAGTTCCTTAAGGAATACTCTGCAAAGGAAAAATTACACAAAGAAGTGTGGGCTGCAACGCAACTGATACAATAATAGAATAGAATTGCCGAGACAGCGGTCTGTCTTTGAATATTCACGTAACCGAGGTAGCATGTCACGTAGTCAACTGCTGCTAGTAAAGTGAAAATATGTTTCATAAATATTACAGTACACGCAATTACAGTTGAGGGGACAGTCTATAAAACATGAATGGAGAAAGAGACGCAAGAGGGAAGGTGAGTGAAGGGCGTTTAATTTTTAAATATGTTGACGACAGAATACGTTCACTATAAAAAAAGGTTCGCATTCCTTGTGGAAAATAAAGCAATGAGCAGAATTTTGCTTTTGCCGTTGAAAAAAATTCATTTACGGAAGTTAATTTTTTTTATTTATTATATTTTATTGTATATTTATTATTTCAACGCGGTACATCAATGGAAATATATTCTATTCATCTTGTTACTTATAACCAGCAACTGCAAATTCTTTAAATACATACATATTAAATCCATACATTTTAAAAGGTCTTGCCAGAGAAAATATTGTTTTTGTCTCTTGAGAAGTAAATATAATTATAATTAGCAATTATATTCCTTTATAGAAGATTATACATTTAATTTCTGAACAGAGGACGTTGAATAAAGGCTGTGTGATGTTTGACGCCCTTTCCGCACTTTTATTAGGCAGCAAAATGCTTGGACGCGCCATTGACCATGTTTTTCGAATAATTCTGTTGAAAATTTCTTTTAGGAAAAAAACTCAAATTAAGTGTCATAAATTTATCTACTTTTCATTTTTGAATAATTCTTTTTGCCATCTACAATCACGCTTAAATACTCTCCTAAAGATGAAAATTCAGGTCTTACACGATTAATTAAATGTTCTATTAAGGAATTGGTAAACATTTTTACATAACTCAAGTATGTATATATGGAGTAGGCTGCTCCTAAACAAATCAAAACCAAAATGATTTACATTATCATCATGGATGTGGAGGTATTAATTTTATGTAAGATCTGATTTTTTCCGTTTTCATCAAATTTCTACGTTATGACCAATACAGCTTGAAATATTGTATGTTAGGTCCAAGATATCCTGCGGACATCCTATAGAGATATCTGCTTGATACCTCAAAAATTTGTATATCCTGGGGATATCCATACGATATTCTGGAATATCCAAAAAACGTATAAAAGACATCTTAGGATATCCTATGAATTCCTCAGGGATATGGAAATCTCCGACTTTTTTGGATATCCAGTAATTATCCAGAAAATATTTTCACGATATCCACCGGATATCTCTGGACATAAATTGGATATTCCCGAATATCTCGGTGCTGTACGGTGAGATACTGCCGTCCAAACAATAAAAGTATTAACTAGATTGTGGATGAGCCCCTGTCAACCTAGCCTCAAATTTTATATTTTTATGAAGGATTGTTCATATATTACAGAAATAATTGATAATAAAATCAATCCATCTTAGCTGAATTCGGTTATCTTTCATCTAGTGATGTGAAATCATTATTTGTTTTCAGTTTTCAAGGCAAAAGTGTAGTTACGATGTCTGATCTATAACTTTCGTTTATCTTATCTGAAATAAGTGAAAAGTTAAGGAAGCAAAATATAAATTAATTTCATAAAATTAACCTTCTTAAACAAAAATCAAATGAATATATGTTATTTGAAATTCGACCGATAAGCCAACTAAGACATAATTTGCAGGTAGTAAAGATTAGAAATTTAAGGTCAGGGTGACAGTGGACTCATCTAAAATGTAGTTACTACTTTTCTTGTTTGAACGGCAGAATAGCTAATAGACTACTTTTGAAAGAATTATTGGATTGGACTGTGCAATGGAGTGCATGAATTAAAAGTATTGTACTAACTTGATCTTAATATTAATAAAATTTTAGAAATTCCGAAAAATTACACATGATCAATATTTATGTATGTATTTGAAAAAAATTATTTTCATTAATTCTATTTCAAATCTAGAAACCCATTGAAACTAAAAAGTCTCAAATTTTTGGCAACGAATATTATTATTATTGTTATTTTTTTTTGCTTTTTTTTTCGGGTGAACGCGGTATCCCATCATCAGCCACGAACAAAGTCAAGTGCCTGGTGAGCTGAAGAAGTTGAGCATTCAATACAATGTTTGAAACCTCTTGCGATGATGTAATATTTAGGTACAAAATTAGGTGTATGGTGTAATTTGGATTTTTTTGTTTACTGCTGTTGTCCTTATGCAGCGGCTAAAAGTGTTAAAGGTAAAATTAATCGCCTCTGGATGCTTTTTTAGAGCTACCATCTGTTACCATCTGTTTCAGTCGCCTATTTCCTGCTTGTTCGAGGTAAATGTCCCAATTTGGGCGAGTGACCCAGTTTGGGCGAATTCTCAGATACTATAGGCAAATCCGTGGCAATCTTAAAGTTAATGACACTAGAAATAGTTTAATCACATTCTAGAATGGATTAAATATATTTTTGATATAGGTTTTACAGTCATTTTATTATTTATTCGTACTGTTTAAAGGTTAAATACTCACGCGCGTCGCCATCTGCAACTGACCGAGCATAACATTGCTCTCGACTTGTTAGCTCGGGAGTTGACACGATGCGTTGTTTTTCGTCACAACAGTGCTTGAAAAATTTTGTGGTGCGAGTGTTCCATTGAAAAGTAAGTAATAATAAGTTTTTCAGAAGGGCTCGTCAATATAACTCAGAGTTAATGCATAATTCGTATATTTCCTGCCTCCTTAATACGGACGGAAAAACGGTTGGAATAGTTTGAGCGAGTGTTTACAAACAACAAGGTTACATAAAAATTATGCGTTTTTTGGATAACAAGCACACTATCTCAATGCCTAAAGCTTTCTCCTGTCATGACGCGTGTTTTTTGTACATTTGTGTTGAATAACTGATAAAAATGTACGCGAAACGATGACAATGACAATGTGACAGCCATTTCTTCCCGCCGTATTCGGGATAGCGTGAATTTGGTCTCTGTATCAATCACGATATCCCACTACTGTATAAAATCAAACATGGCGTCGCTCGCCCAAACTGGGACATTCGATTCGCCCAAACTGGGTCAGAGGAAAAATTCATTTGTCCAAATAGGTTCGTCGGAACAGCATGAAATATTATCCATTATTCAATAAAAATTGTTTGTTTATATCGATGAGCAGACAAAATGTTGATGAAAAAATGTTCAAACTGGGCGATATTAGTAACATTTCTCGGTTCATAAGATTAATTAATTTGCAGAGGCGCCGGCATCTGACAAATTCGCATTGGTATGGGTCAATTTGAAATTCTGTAAAATTATCTTCTGGCTTGAAGTTGTTTCCCATTGCATGGAAATCCTTTAGTATAAATTTGAATAACGATTTTTATGATGTTAGACATATTATGCCAATTATTACTTGAGATTAGGATCTTTTAAAGTGAGCTGAAATAGTGTAAAAAGTGCTAAAATGAAAACTAAAAGATTCTTTTTGTTAGGAATAATAAAAAGTAAACTGAATTCTTATTAATTGAAACTAATTTCATCTTGAGAATGTTTCAAATCGGATAATATAAAATAAAAATTGTCATAATTAGACAATTTCGATTTCAAACCACCGAAATTGAACTATTTCCAAGTTATCGATTGTGAAAGGAAGTTTTTCAAATACAAACAATTTTGTGTTACAGATTTTAAAAACGTAACTAGTTAAGATTTAACAATATTGGACAGCAAGAGAAAAGCGATTTTCAGATTGAAACTTTCAAATTTTATGATTTCAAACTGTAGTTGTACTTTAAAGTAATTTCCAATTATATGAATATGTGAATGAACACAATAAATTTTATAAATTTGAAAAAATAATCTTAAACGATCTAATTTCAAAACCTTATTAAAAAGTTGTTCAGTTTTAAATGAAACTTAAAATCATTTCATTTTGCACGCTTCATAGTTTTAATTGTTTCGTCTAAAGTGTTTCCAATTAGAAATAAGGACATTATCTTGGTCTGTATGTCTATCTGAGGGCTACCCGAATGTTGTCGTCATGCTGATTTCTGAAGGATTTGGCAAATCAAATCACCCTTTGACACACTTTTCTAGAGACCCACTTTGAAGATCAATTTCGCTAGCCATGTCAATTCAATCAAAATTCAAAAAGTACCCGGCAAAAAAACGCATAGGAAAGTAGCTTTCGGTAGATTTAATTGACACTCATTAATTTTGTTGTGTAGGAAACTAGAAAATATTTTCCGAAAGGACTTGCACCAATTATGATTAGTTCTTTTGTGCGGGTTTCTTTGAAGAATTTCCAAAATTTAAGAAAAATATTGGTTAAGAGTATAAAAATTATTTTCAAAGGTTCTGTTAGGTGACAGAAAGGCTTACAAATTTTCCCAGTGTCATTTTAAAATGCGAGAAAAACTGAAAAGGTTACCGGATTTTTGAAATTTGTAAAAAATAGCAAAATCCCACCAGAATAATCAACGCTTATTTCCTTGAATAAAAAGTAATAATACCATTTCTCAACTTTGAGTTTCTTGGATGAATAAACCTAAGCTTTTCTTTGAGACCAAAATGCAACCAAAAAATTTTCTTTTCCAAATTTTGAAATCAAAAATATGTTTTATCCCTCAGGATTTAGTTTAGAAATGTTTATAGTTAAGTATTCTATCTTCCCTTCGTACAGTAAAAAATTTTTAAGTAGATAATGTAGACAATTTCAAATTGGAAGCGTTCTAAATTGAACAGTTTCTATTTCGCAATATGAGCCAATTTATAGATATTTGAATTTTAACAATTTCTAAATTATCAAATGTACATGTAAGTTTTTCGAACATCAATAATTTTTAATTGAGGATTTGAGGAATATTACTATTCAAAATTAACCAATATTTCACTAACAATATTTAAATAACAAGGGTCTGTTAGACATGACTTTTCTTCTGAATGAAAAGCTGCGCAAGTATATAAACACAGTTAGGATCTCCAGACACTAAAAAAAATGTGCATACATGAAAATATTAATACTACGAAAATAAGAATTTTATCAAACATATTTTGCTAACTGGAATTAATAATTTATTGAATCATTCAACTCGTTTTAAAGATGTTTAGAACTTTTAATATTTGAAAATGTATTATTATGGATATTTAAATAGTTTATGTTTCTAATATTAGAAAATAAGAATCCTGGGGCGTTGAACGCGCGTCTTGCTCGTTTGCATTTACTGCTAGTAATAGAATGAAGTGTTTCATATTTCTTTCATTCCAAAAACATTTACATGAAAACCTATCCACATTTAAAACTTCAATAAATAAGTTAGTTATTTTACCTTATATTCTATATTTAGTCATGATTTTATATTTAGTTAGTCATTTTTTGAAAAAGTTACACAATTGAATAAACAATTTCCTTATTTATTCACGAAGAAATGTATAAAATCATTTTCGAAATCTTTGAGGAAAAATAAAACTTTTTTGTCCCTTGCACTTCTTTTGTAAGATGCACCATTTTCAAACTACCGGATTACAAACTATTGTTTTTTTCATAATAAAACTGACATTTGGAAAATGATATTTGAAAAATATTCAAAACAACAATTAAAGTACGAGCACAAACTCATTCGATGTTAGCGCTCTTAGAAGAAAAAATAATTATTCTGATATGGAGTCGAAAACACTTTTTATAAATTGTTGTTAAAAAATAGCTATTACTCACCGGAACTTCCATTCAAAATAATCATTGTTCAAATTACAGTTTATGAAAAGTATTTTCGAATCCATCACAATAATTTTTTCATCTTTTAGGAGTGTAAACTTAAGTAAGTTTTTGCCCAAGTTTCAAATTTTTTTGACCAATAGTTTCTGAGATATAATTTCTCGAATATGTCATCATTATTAATATGAATTGTTTATAACACTGCAACTTAAAAACGGTGCGTCTTAAGAAGGAAGTACAAAGAAAGGAACGAGGGGCTATTCGATAGGCAATCGACTACCGTGAATACCACTGATTCATTATATGGTGTATCTTTAGTTATGATCATTTGATGAACACTGTGCTTCCTCATAGAAGATTGCTTTGTTATGAAGAAATAATTCTTTGACAAGAATCAGGCTTATATAATTACCACCTTGATCAAAAAGTTTTAGGACTTCACTTTTAAAATCAAAAATACAAGTTCATTCATCATAATCGATATTGTCCCCTTCAAAGTACTCCCCATCAACTGCAACATACCTATGCCAGCGCTTGATCCAATCCTCGAAACATTTTTTATAATCGGTTTGCGGTATAGTCCTCAGAGCCATCTTCGATTTTCCCATGACCTCATCTTGGGTGCTGCAACGCGTTCCGCGGAGCGGTTTCTTGAGTCGACCGAATAGGAAAAAGTCGCAGGAAGCCAAATCAGGTGAATTCGGT
>JAUMHM010083350.1:0-13387 GCA_032362435.1 Melikaiella ostensackeni
CCTACTTCCTTTATTCCTCTCAGCCCATGCCTTCCTCTCGATTACCCACCTTCTTTTCCTCTCCAACCACGTGAGATATTCTTCGATTCTTTCTCTTCTTCCTTTCAACAACTTCTCTTTTTTCATAACTTCATACCTTTTCTCCTCACTCCACATTTTCACTAAAAACATACATTCCTTCCCTTCCTTCTTCTCTCCCAGACTCTTTGTGTCTTTCACTGTGACTTGTGCACCGATGTCTCTCATCAGGTCCTCAAATTCTTCTACTTCATTTTCGCTGTCCACTCTCATGCCCTTAATTATTATATTCGTTTTCCTCTTCGCCCTTTCTTCCCCTTTCATTCTTCTTTCAACTTTCTTCAGTCTCAAACGCAATCTTTCATTCCCCACATGCATGTTCGCCCTACACTCTTTCAATTCTCTGATACCCCCTCCCTCTTGCACCTTACGTTCACTCCTTATTTCCAGTTTACTCACTCTCTCCTCTAACGCTTTCATTTCCTTTCTTCTTTCACCCTCATTCTCTCTCTGCCTGTTCTCTATGCTTTCCAATTTCCTCCAAACCTTCTCTTTCTCTTTTTTCCATTAATCATCCCATTCCTCCCATCTCCGTCTTACTGTGCTCACCTCCTCTTCTACCTTCTTTCCTTGCCTCTTCATCTCATCTAGTCTTTCCCAAGTCTCCTTTCTGAATGCTTTTATGAGAACTTCTAATTTAATAAACATGTTCCCTCTCACTAGTGTCACTCTCATCCACACTGCCCTCATTGTCTGTGTCGTCACCCGCGATATCCCCCCTCTCTTCTGTACAATCGCTCTCCCTGTTCGCTTCTGAATCGTCATCGTCCAGCAGCTGTCGCCTACTGGTGTCAGCCTTTGGACTACGCACAACCGGCATGTCGCTCTACCTTACCCACCGAACCAACCCACAACGCTTCTACACCTGACTTCTTACCTCCCTTGGCCGTCACTTTCTTTCGCACCCCGAAAACTTAACCAAAAACTTATTCCCTTATTTCACTTATTAACTTTTTGTTATTTTTTCCTTCTTGATATTCTCGCCCACTCGATCCTTCTCCCCTCACACCGCAACTACTCCTATTCCTAACAAATCACCCAGTTTCTCGCAGCGCTCAACTTAACCTCAATCTCAACTCTCATCCACAACTTTTCTATTTTTTCAGCAACAAAAGAAATAATCACCAATCTCTTCACTCACCTTTGACCTTTGACCCCAGACTCCCTTACTATCTCAATTTTTTCGGGTCAATGTTTTTCCCCTGTGATTTTCACGATCGTTGTTCGATTTGTTGTGCCTTATCCGTTTGAATTTGCCCACTTGCCTGCCGTTTCAAACAGTGGAATTCGTTTATTTTAATTCCGTCACCTTCACCCCTACCCGCTTTATGATTTCAGCCTGACTTTTCCTAGGGCATAACATAGTTCAGTAACGTCACAGCTGCATCAAGTTCTAAAGCAAAAGTGTATCATCCTCAGCAAAAATACAATACGAAAAAGAATAAAGTTGTCACGTCCAAAAGATGCGAACCAAATATTTACCGAAATAAAACGTAAATATAATTCAACTTTTAATGTGGAAAAGAACTTGAATTTTGAGAAGAGCAAAACGAGATAGATGATGACGGGATAGATGATGAGATAGACGCAGAGGAGGAGACAGATAATAAGAAGACAGATGCAGAGGAAATTGACGAAGAGAAGGATATTGATGAGGAAGGAATACAAACAATTTATGAGGAGGAGATAGATGAGGAGGAGATAGATGAAGACAAGTGTGATGAGGAAGATCCATATGGACAAAGTCAACAGAAATTGAAGGTTTATCCTCAATCTTTCCGAGAATTTAGGTTATGTTTCAGTTAGTTTTACTTTAATTTAAATAACTTGTAATCATGAGGGAAACGCTCAGAATATTTGGCAGAAAGACTAAATTCGTGCGTCATTGACTTACAAGTGAATATGGTAGACTTACCTTTTAATGCAAGACATTCAAGTTCACAAAGCACACAAAATCTTAGCGCAAAAAATTTGAATAACACCTCACGAGTGTATGGAGAATGTCAGCTAAGTAGATCGCTGTCATATCGACCCTGCATCATTTCATGCTAGAATACTGCATTACCGACTGACAATAGCCCTATATTACCGAAATAAGGTAACACATGATCAGGATAAACTGCATTACAGACCGATGCTAATTCTACATTATCGACGGAATATAACGTCAACTATAAGTAACTTAGCACGAAAGAGAGCGTTGATCGGTCGTAATTTTCGATTGACACTGTGATAGATACACTACTTATAAATATATATTAAGTAATTAATTGATATATTTCAAAAATATAATCATTTTACCTAATAGTTTCTTGAAATATCTGGTTAGGGAAGTTGGTATCCCATTTGACTTATAGACGGCCGGTAAAACATTTGGTATTCCATTTGGCTTACAGACGGCCTCTAAAACGGTTTGTATCGCATTCGGCTGACAGAATACGGACGATGTAAGCAGCTTATCAGCGGTCGGTAAAACAGTTTTGTCACAATTAGCTTATAGAACGGTTAACGAAAGTCATTTACCGACAGTCGTTAAAACAATTAGCAGGATTCCTACTTCGTCGACCTCAGTCGGCATAGGGCTCAGAACTCTACTAGCTATACTACTGATAATAAGTTTTTTATTTCTATTTTCAGGTAATATTTAACTTTGATTGATGTATCTTTCATTATTCATAACTGCAGTTTTCATATGAATTACCCCTGATGAGGAAGTTTACATTGGCTTCGAAACATGTTGGTCCCTAGTTCTACAATTGAATATTCATTCTCTGTTGGTTGAAAATTTAATTATTTTGTTGAAAATACAACAGTTATGTTAGAAAGTCATTCTTTTTTTGGTTGAAAATTCAACTGTTTTCAATATAAAAATTTTAAGGAATATTTTTTACTTACTTGACAATAATTTCTGCTATTGATTAAAATACTTTAAAACAGACTGATAGTATATTTTCTACGTTAATTTTTGAAAGAGTGGTAAAATCGTTTAAATCCTAAAAAGGTAAAGCGATTGCCATTTTTTTTCTATCTTTCATATAAAAACCACTTTTAAGTTAATAAAAGGTACACGTCTGTCCACAAATACTAGAATTTTTTCATACCTCACTGTTTTTCTTATGTCGCACAGTTTGGCCGGAAAATGGAATTCTTTATTTTTTAAAAAGTGTTATCACGAATAGAGCAAAAACTATGCATCTTATTGAAAATTGACTCGAAGAAAATTTGTGAATCTTTTTGGGATGAAGAATTTTTGTTCTCAATGTTTTTCCTCGAATTGCGCATAGTTTGGCCGGAAAAATTAATTCCTCAATTTTCAAAAAGCATTTTCGATGAATAGAACCAGAACTATTGGTCAAATATGGCTGACTAACGAACTTGTCCTTTCTTTTAAGGCTTTAAAAAAATGTGCCAAAACTCATTCTAATCTGATAAGTCATTCGAGAATTATCATGCCTACATGGTACTACATACAAACTATAGACGGACAGAGGGACACCTTGTGACAGGGTGAATGTTACATCTCTGTTACTTTGTAAATTTACCTAAATAATTTTGGTTTTGAATAATCAAAATATATATATGAATAGATAAAAAAAATAAGAACCAAGAGCAAAGGTCACACCTCGATTCAGGAGCACTCACCTTAGATTGTGAAACATCGGTTATTTATCCGTAAAATATTTGTTTTCATGTTATCGCCACTCGTCATGACGATTTTGAAATTAACGACAACAACGACATTGAGTAAGGATCATAGATTGACGAAATTCGACCAGACCTACATATTCGAAACGTTGCGGCCACATTCAAGGATTACCGCGGGTCCGTCATCACAAACGCACCGTGATTTGTGGATCAGCGAATGGTACAGGCCCTCGCATAATGCCGCCATCTTCTTCTGGTCTCTGAGCGCCATGTTACTTAGGCGTGACATCACGACACATACATCTTAACCATATGGCTTATTAACCATCGAATCCAACTGATGGGGAACTACTCTGTCGTGCGCCATGTGATTAGGGCGTGACGTCACGACACTCACGTTATTTACCATTCGACTCCAAATCCTACAAATTGGCCATGTCAATTATCGAATTTAATTATTGGACGAATAGGGTTGGTCAAGGACGGAATCCAGTGGTTTGGCAACCACTTCTGCCGAGAAAAATTACCACACGTATTGTTCCGTAAGGCTCGGTATCTCATGTAACCATCTATGAATTTTGAAATGTATTTATGAATTATGTCTGTTGCTTCACATGCTTACCAAAATTGTCTACAGTTCCGAGCTTTTCATCACGTCTTATAGTTCACTAATATTGTTTTGTCACTAGCTTATGTAACTAGGTATGTAACTAACTTATGTAACTAGCTTACGCACTGACTTGGTAACCTGAAGTTGTGAACGCGCCATAATGCGAACATCCCTTGAACCTACCGTCGTCACGCGTCGCAACGGGGACTTCACTTTCGTTCTTGGTCTTGTTGAGGTGACAGGTGAAAAAAGTTCCTTGCCCTCCATAATTCTTCACACCACGTTGCGACGCAAAATAAATATAAATCTGAACTCTGTTGAATTGGATTATTGAAATTATATTGGATTGGATTGACAAATTTGAACTATATTGAATTGGATTTTCGGATTATATTGGATTTGATCGACGATTGAGATTTGATTTGATTTGAGATTCGTTCGCATCGCGTAGGGAAATTTCTTTTATACCTCGGCTAGCGACGCAATGGTGGAGTTTGCTGTTTCCTTTTTGACTCCATTCTTTTTTCATGTCTGAGCTATTGCCGAGCTTGGCCCTCTTAAGTGCTCGGGATTCTCACGCAATACTCTGGTCTTTTAATTTGATTTCTTGATTTGATTCGGTTGATGGTCGAGTCAGTGCGTAGCTCCGAAAATTTGGCGTGGTTTGCGTTATAGAATTTCGTGTTGCGGATCGTTTCTTTTAGTGGCCGTCTATAAGATTTTACGCGGCTTCGGCCACGTAGTCAAGACTGAATCGGTTATCTTTTTGGTGTTAATTTATACTTTCCGAGGCATTTAACGCCGCGCATAAATGCCGGAAGATATGTTTTCATGTATACTCAATTTTCTCTCTTCACAATAATAATTTACATCTGTTTAAATAAACGTTCTGGTAACATAATTTGAAATGTTTGACCGTTGTGATTTTTAAGAACCATCCCTGTATTTTAAGAGTGCTCGCAGTTCCTTTTTTGCGGACCCCTCTTTTTTTGAGAAAATTTTTCGGGGTTAGAAAAAAATCGTAAATTGACTTACGATTGAGGGCTTATCTGGTGCCCATAAAATTGAATAAAAATTCGATATACGTATTCAATACGGATTAACCGCCATTATTGAAGCGGAAATTCAAACCTCCCCTTCACAACCTTCGTAAAAATCGTTTTCTCTCATCCAGATGGTCTCCGAACTTGAAAATTTGATGAAAACCGACGAAGTTAAATTTTACATAAAACCAATACCTTCACATTAGGATGAGAATGTAAAAATACATAGGAAAAATTATTTGACATCCAATTTTTCCATCCAAAAATTGTAATGGTTCAAGCTTTTTGTAGGGTGAAGGCACCAATCACCAAGGGTGCACCAGTTGTCGAGGATCGGCAAATATTTCTGATGGACTACAAGCTTTAAAAAACTCCATATTTTTATAAGGTAAATTCATTCCGAATTCAAAATTTATAATAGAGTCCCTCAGGAAATCGATGGAAAGTTGACATTTCCTTTATATAAATTTTTTTTCATTACATGTTCACAATTAGCTTATATTGAATTTTTATGGAGTCTTTTTTCGTTCATATCAAAAAAGAACATATTTAAGTTTTTGACCAAAAAGGAGCATATCCAAATTAAAAATGGATGTACCGCATTCAGTTTTTGGGATAGAATGTTCATATTTTAGGACATCATTTTTGGAGCTTAATTAAACAATACTAGACCACATAAAAGTAGTTCTAAAAAAAATTATTAGAACGTGCAACGATTTTTTTCACTTTCTGAAAAATTTTCCAAGTGGATATGTTCCTTTTTGGAAGTAAGCTCCTCCTGCGCATATATCAGATTGTCCGATTATTGAATGTATTACGTTTTGCGTAAATTCAGGCATGTATATAAGCTGAATAGAAAGAGTTTTTTTCAGTTATAAATTTGGTCGTTTCTTTATTGCATGTTTCGAAAAATCGCGTACCGGTCTATAAATGGATGTAGAAACTTTGTTGATAACAAAATGATACACGATTTTGATGTATTTTTGAACGCTAAATCCTATGTACACCTTACTTTCGCGATAGCTCAAACGGTTTTCCAGATAGTCGCAAAAAGAACAGAGGAAAAGCGTTTAAAAAGAGGTTCTTTCAAAAACATTTCACTGAGAAAAATACTCACTTTTTCTTACTCCAGAAAGAAGAATTTTTTCTTCTAGCGAAGAAAAAATATAAAAAAAAGTTCATAGCTCCAGCACTGATATCTACAAATAATTAGATGGAATTGATTTTACTACTTTTTTGATAATTCGACTAGTAATTCCTATTCAAGGCGAATAATTGTATTCTTATTCTGCTGAATTCATTGCAATTTTTTTTAAAATTAATTTTTTTTTTAAATCTATTTGAATGTCCTCAAATTTACTTGAGTTGCCTCAAATTTGTTTGAAATCTCTCGAGGCTTTTGGTTGCACAAATTTGCACAAATTCTGCACAACATATTAAGCCCAAAAAAAGTTATAGCATTTGCGTGTGCGGTGAGACCAGCGAAATGTTCTTGAAAGATAGCTTAAATCTTTCATATACTTTTTCAGTACTCATTCTCTATTTTTTTCTGGGGGTGGTGTTGCTTCTTAGTGTTGGGGGCTGATTTTGTTGAATTAGTTTTGGATGTTTTGGAGAGCTTAAAAAAGCGCAAAATTCCATATGCTTATATATAGGTCTAGTGCATGATTCATTTTGAGGGAACTTTAAAAAAAAAAATTCTATTTTGTTTAATTTTTTTAATTTCTAAAACTTGTTGTACTAGAAGTGCTGGCAGCCAGCACGTCCAACAAATGTCGGTTTTTGTAGAAAAATAAAATAGCCCAAGAATCGGCAATGATGTCCAAAAATAGCCCAAAAATATATACTCTGTATTATAACTATGTATCAAGGCGTTAGCCGTCAATAAACTAAACTAAACTAAACTAAAATAGCACAAAATTCTGATATGCTTATCTTCAGGTCCAGTGCATATTTAAATTTCAGAGTAGTTTTCAGCTAATAGGGGTGTTTTTTAAAAATTGATTTCCTCATCAATTTTATTATTTATTACTATTTATCATCAGTTACTTATGTAATTAATTGATTAATCAAATCAAGTAATTAATAATCAATAACAAATAATTTAGCATACAATAAAACTATATGAGATTGTTACATAATGAAATTTTTTTCCGAAAAAAATTATACAATGAAACTATCGAGTATACCCTTAACAATTTTTTTAAGGCTTAACAGTTTATGAACATGTTTTTAAAAAATTCCTAATTCCTACCAAAGTCGTGAGATTCATACTTTTTTGAAATTCTGCTTCGGAATTCTATGCAACTTCCCAACAAAGTTTACTGTACAATAAAATTATGCGAGTATAGCTGTACGAAAATATTTTCAGTCTCATCAATTTATGAACTTGTTTTTGAAAAATTCCCAATCTTTACGAAAGTCGTGAGTTTGTCAATTTTTCAATAATCTGCGTCGGAGTCCTATGCTACTTTCCGGCAGAGTTATTTCACAAAAGAATTATACGACTATACCTCTAAAAAGATGTTTTTTAATCTTATCAGTTTATGAACTTGTTTTTAAAAAATTTACAATTTTTACTGAAGTCATAATTTTGACAATTTTTAAAATTACTGCTTCGAGGCTCAGTGCAATTGTCTGAGAAAATTTATTGTACAATAAAACTACACGAGTATACCTCTAATAAATATTTTTCATTCTCCTCAGTTTATGAACTTGTTTTCAAAAATTTACAGTCGCTACCAAAGTCGTGAGTTTGTCCATTTTTCCGTATTCTTCGTTGAGGCTGTACGCTAAATTCCGAAAAATTGTAGTATACAACAGAATCATACGAGTATATTTAGAAAAAAATATGTTTTAGTTCCATCTGTTTATGTACTTGTTTTTTGAAAAATCGCAACCTCTACAAAAGTCGTAAGTTT
Organism: Melikaiella ostensackeni; assembly: GCA_032362435.1. Taxonomy (NCBI): domain Eukaryota; kingdom Metazoa; phylum Arthropoda; class Insecta; order Hymenoptera; family Cynipidae; genus Melikaiella; species Melikaiella ostensackeni. Next base: position 8,298 of record JAUMHM010083350.1, read on the forward strand.
GTTAATTTTTTCATATTCTGCGCCGGAGTCCTATGCTACTTTCCGACAAAATTTATTATACGAAAAAAACTGTACGACTATACCTCTTAATTAATGTTTTTCGATCTCATCAGTTTGGGAACTTGTTTTTGAAAAATTCGAAATTTTTACCTAGGTCGTGATTTTGATAATTTTCAAAATTATTGCTTCGGAGTTCTGTGCAACTTCTTAAGAAAATTCAGTACACAATAATACTATAAGAGTATAACACTAAAAAAATTTTTTATTCTCATCAGTTTGTGAATTTTTTTTTTTCAAATTTATAATCGCTACCAAAGTCATGAGTTTATTACTTTTTCCATATTCTTTGTCGAGGCTCTATGCTTCATTGCGACAAATTTTAGTATACAACAATATTATATGAGTATATCTTTGGAAAATATGTTTTAGTTTCAGGTGTTCATGAATTTGATTTTTGAAAAATCCCAACCTCTACGTAAGTCGTGAGTTTTTTAATTTTTCTGTATTCTGCGTCGGAGTCCTATGCTATTTTTCGACGAAATTTAGTATAAAAAAAAACTATATGACTATACCTCTAAAAAAATATTTTTCAATCTAATCAGTTTAGGAACTTGTTTTTAAAAAATTCACATTTTTTACTAAAGTCGTGATTTTGATAATTTTTTCAAATTACTGCTTCGGAGTTCTGTGCAACTTTCCGAGGAAATTTAGTATACCATAAAACCATACGAGTATACCTCTCAAAAATGTTTTTTACTTTTATCAGTTTTTGAATTTGTTTTTAAAAAATTTGCAGTCGCTACTAAAGTCGTAAGTTTGTTAATTTTTCTATACTCTTCGTCGTGGTCCTATGCTATATTTAGAGAAATTGAAGTATACAATAAAATTATACGAGTATATCTTTAAAAAATATGTTCTAGTCTTATTATTTTATGAACATTTTTTTCGAAAATTCACAATTCTTACTGAAGCGTTAGTTTCATAATTTTTCAAATTACTGCTTCAGAGTTCTATGCAACTTTCCGAGAAAATTTAGTATGCAATACAATTATACGAGTACGCCCCTAAAATTTCTTTCAATCTCATCAGTTTATGAACTTGTTTTTAAAAAAATTCCTAATCTCCACGAAAGTCTTGAGTTGGTTAATTTTTTTAAATTCTGCGTCGTTCTGTGCTACTTTCCAACTTTAGTATGCAATAAAACTATACGTATATACCTCTTCAAAATTTTTTTCAATCTCATCAGTTTATGAACTTGTTTTCATAAAACGCACAATTTTTACCAAAGTCGTGAGCTCGATAATTTCTTAAAATTCTGCACCGGAGTTCTATCCTACTTTCTGATAAAATTGAGTATACAAAAAAACTAGACGACTATACCTCTGAAAAATGTTGCTTAGCGTTTTCCGGCATCATTACAAAGATTCGAAATACTTTTCAGTGTTTTTAGATTATTCATATGTGAAGGGAAACGCATATTGTGACTTATTTCCTTCAGTTTCTGTTTGAGAGAAAGGAGATTGTTCTCAGCAAAAAAATTAAGAAACATAAAGGCGCGGACACTTAAATAATTAAAATTATAATATATTTTGCTGTAAAAATCAGTCGGATTTAAATTTTGCCAGAGTGCGGTTCCATTGAACTGTAGTTTATGGAAAAAATTGTGCCATTTGGACAAATATTTACTGAGCGAAAAAGGGTGAAATTCTTAGATTTTGTGCGGACAGGCTCGTTTTCGGATGTAGTAAAGTGCTTTCGTATGGGATTTTTCAAAATTAAAAGAATTTTTTATTCCTTTTCGAAGTTCGTCCCCTTTGCAACAATTTTTACATTTTTGAATCTTAATATAAAGCTTCGGATTTTTACTTTCGAAGCCTTGAAGGACAAAATATTTTTTTTTTCGTTTTCGTGAAATTGAATATCGTCCATTCACGCTCTTCTTACCGATTGTGCACAATTTTTGGAACAATTACTATATGACCTGAAATATGCTTTCACTTCGGGTTTTGACCAACGGTACTAGGTACTTCGCGTATTGACCGTAACATATAGATATTTATATAGATTATATATAGATATTTATTTATTTTCCCGCGTTTATGATTTAAAAAAATCTGTTTTTTTTAGTTCAACCTTTTCAATTTTCATAATTTAAGTTTTATGTATGAATAACAAATATTCTTCAAATAAAAACGCGTCGAATAACATATATTAATAGTGAATTTGAATAAGAAAGGATCACACAATTTTTGCTTATTTATAACTTAAAAAAATTGTTGTTTTGTTCAAACAATTTGAATAATTCTAATACTTTTACAGTTTGACGTTGGTGTATTCAGAAGAAAAAATCTTCGTAAAGCAAAAACGAATCGATTACACTAGAAGTTTACCTTCTATAAATATAATAAAGTAGGCAAAGCAAAGTAAAATAAACAATTTTTCAACGTTCGAAGAACACAAACGTGGAGTAAAAAACGTATATCACTACAAGGCGCGTCAGTTGCAGTCAGTTGTTTTTGGAATCTTGGAAAAATTCACGAAAATTTCTCCCGCTCTTGCTCTTTTATTTTTCGTCTCTATCGCAACTGTCGCAGAAAGTTTGCCGCGTAAGTAGATAATTTATACAGAAATATTTCTCATTGCCATGTTTATTTGAAGACCTATTACTTGATTATAAATTTCAGTGTTTATCTACTAATAATAGTGTATGATTCAATCGTTTAATTAAATTTAATTAAATTGTGTATACGGATTTTCCAGAAAATTCTCCACGATCATTAGATTTAGACTGTGGAGAATATGGAACAATGGAAACTTGTGGAAACGTGTGTTGGAAGAAATGTAGCACGTAAACCTTACCGCCTCCAGCTTGTTCGGATGTTAGTTGATTTTAGAAATATTTTTAACTTAAACAAAATATTTGAATAAAAAAAAAATGCTAGTATAAAATCGAAGAATTACATAAAAAGACACTGAAAAGTAAGAAATAATCGCTACACTTAAAGTTCGTGACTTATTCATGAACATTTTTTCCTCAACAAAACGACGAATTTTCAAACAGAAAAAATTAACTTTTAATTGAACAATAATCTTAACAACCAAATAGTTGAACGTTCAAACCAAAAAGATGATTTTTTTTAAGACAGTTGAATTTTTAACAAAGAAGTAATTTTCGACCATGAAAGATGAGTTTTCAATAGAGAAAGATGACTTTTCGACCACAAGAGATGAATTTTCAATCCAAAATGACGAATCTTTAACAAAACAATTGAATTTCTGACAAAAAAATATGAGTTTAAAGGAATGACTGAATTTTTAACGAAATATTTCAATTTTTATCAAAATATTGAAATTGTTAACAAAATTGTTGAAAACTTAATCTAAAAAAATGCATTTTCAACCAAGTGGTTGAATTTTCAAATAAAAAATTCAAATTCAACAAAAAACTGTTGCATTTTCAAACAAAATTTGAATATTTAGGCCAAAAAGACGATTTTTTCAGAAGACAGTTGAATTTTCCACAAAGATGTTCATTTTCAACCAAGAAAGATGACTTCCTTACTATAAAAGATAATTTTTTCATTCAAGAGGACACATTTTTAACAAAACAGTTGAATTTTCGATCAAAAAAGATGATTTCAACCAAATAGTTGAATTTTCAACAATGACTTTAACATAATAGTTCAACTTTCAGCAAAATAAATCAACTTTTAACAAAATACTTGAATTTTTCACATAATAGCTAAATTTTAAATTGAAAAAACAAACGATTCACACAAAAAAGGAACAGTTGAATTTTTAGTTCAAAAAATTACTTTTTAACAGAGAAACGAACTTTAAGTCAGTTATATTAAGCAAAAAAAGACGAATTTTTAACAAAATCGTTCAATCATTAATCAAATATTTGAATTCTAAACAAAGAAGATTAATTTTCTAACCAAAAAGATAAATTTTCAATCAAATAGTTGAATCATCAAGCCAGAAAGACGAATTTTTCATAAGACACTTGAACTTTCAACTCTTAAAGTTGAATTTTCAACGAGAAAAGTTCATTTTCAACCAAGAAAGATGAATTTTTGACCAAGAAAGATGACTTGCTTCCTGTGAAGGATGAATTTTTAACAAAAAGGTTCATTTTCTACCAAATGGTTCAATATCCAAATAAGTAGTTTGATTTTTAATGAAATAGCTGAATTTTCAAAGAAAAATATAAATTTTTAACAAAAAAGTCAATTTCCAACGAAATGGTTAAATCCTCAACCAACACAGATTAATTTTCAACCAGACAGTTGTATTTTCATCCAAAACTGATGAATTTTGAACGAGGAATATAAATCTTTCTACCAAAAAAGACGAATTTTTAACAAAACACATGGATTTTCAACTAGAGAGGTGAAGTTTCAACTATGATGAATCCTCAAGAAATAAAACAAAACTTCAACAAGAGAGTTCAACATTCAACGAAATAGTTGAATTTTCAACCGAAAAAATGATTTTTTGACCAAGAAGATTATTCTTCTTTCGAAAAAGACGATTTTATCAACAAAATACATGAATTTTCAACCAGATAATTAAATTTTCAATTAAAAAGATAAATTTTCAATCAGATAGTTGAACTTTCAACTACAAAACAAAATTTTCAACCAAAAACGGAATCATTGAATTTTCGATTAAAAAACTTATTTTCAACTAAAAATAATACGATATTTCAACACAGTTGTTGAGTTTTTAACCAAAGAGATGAATCCTCAACCACAAAAATGAATTTTCATGAAATTGGTTCAAGTTTTAGCAAAGTAGGTAAATTTTTGACCAAAAAAGATGACTTTTTAACAAAATAGTTGCATTTTGAAAAAAATTATCAAATTTTCAACGTAACAGTAGAATTTTCAACCAAACGAGATGAATTCCGAACCAAAAATATAATAGTAGACTTTTCAACTCTAAAAAGTTAACTTTGAACAAAAATTAATTGGATTCTTCTATTACTTCTAATTATTCGGTTCGCATTTAAGCGGATAAAACGAAAAAAAAGGGGAAATTTTTCGAAAACAGGGGAAAAAAAATTTTTTGGCATAAGGAGAATAGGG
>JAUMHM010083351.1:0-13387 GCA_032362435.1 Melikaiella ostensackeni
TCTATGACAAGCATACAAATTTTTTGTTTGTGGCGTCATCTCTGTGTCAGGCCGAAGACTTTTCAGCCCATGTAGTAATTGCCACAAAAAAGTGGAAAATACAAGTGAAGTCACCCAAGATGACACGAAAAGGTTGGAAAGGTTGAAAGAACTTTCCGCTGATGAAGCTGCAGAATTGAACGAATTGTAGAAAACAACTTTTTCAATTCGTAACAGAAGAAAGAAAACTGTCCACGAGTACTACCTTGAGTATCCTGTTCTGGAGACAGCTCTTGGAATCTAATTGGTGAGAGAAAGATGCTTCTCAGAATTGTCGAATTCACCATTATTAATATTTATTAACGAGGACATATTTTCCAGTCGCACATTGACTTTGCTGTGGTGCAAAAAGTCGATTCCTCTATTTTTTTGAACGAGTGGCCCAACATCGCTGAAAAAATTCTCTGTGCAGCTGTGGACAACGCCTATGGTAACAACATCGTTGCGGTGAAAGGTAGGGAAACAAATGATTGATATTTACATCTATTGCATATTCAACTTATTTTTTTCAGACGTTCCTGCTACAACGTTGGCATTGTTTGCTTTACCTTATTTGTTCAAGCAAACTCTTGCGCATGCCAAAAGCAAAGAATTTCCTGCGACTTGGAAAGCAGGTAAACCAGAAATTGCCGAAGGTTTTATTTGAAGAGTCCTGGTACAATTTCTTATCGTTTATTTTTCATTCGTGTTTGCTATAATTCCTTTTTACTTCCACGTTCCTTTCTATGTTTAAAGTTTTAATTCTCACGTTGGCTATTTTTTTTACTCTTGGAACACTGTTTAAAATTATTTTCATATCTTTGTACATTACAGGTATGACACTTTCCAAATTGATTACAAATACAGTTACTTTCTATGTTACTTACAGTACAAAAAGATGATGTGTTGGGACCGTTAATGCAGGCTATTTTTTTAATTATTTGAATAAATTCAATACTTGTTATCATATACGATTACTCTTTTACTTGAGAAAAGTAAGTCTAAGGTTGGTATACCGACCTATACTATAGTATACTTCTATCACAATAAAAAAAAAGAAAACATGCAGAATTGTTGAATGTATCAGTAAACGAGAACTCTTATCTGAATAATCATTTAATCGCAGGATTTTTCTGTTCTGGAACCAGAATGGGGCATAAGGATTGAAAAATTAAGAAGATATGGATTGACACAACAACCAATGGTGATAGCGACTGGAAAAATAGAGAACTTGTCTGCAACGTATGTTGTCATCAACGATAATCGCTAGGAGTGTCCTTCTCTCGTTGAAGCTGTGGATCTATGCTTTAAGTCATTCTTCGCCCTTGACGCAGAATACCGAACTGATTGCAAGACAGTTTGGGAATTCATACAGCGAATCTATAGATTATACTTCCCGAAACGTTACAAAATCAGTACAGTTGCTTGATTGGTTTGAAAAAATTTACAGGAATAATCTTTTACGTCAATTTTCGATTGTCAATTGGGTTTGCAACATCGACTATGTCATGTAGAGAAAAAAGTCTCGTAGAAAATGACATAAATTTATTATGTTCCAACCATAACCTGATCGAACAGTACAAAGTTGTTTTATTATACGAGGAACACCGACCATGATGTCTCCCATACAAACTTGTCGACTTTTAGGTGCAATTTCAATGACTGCTTTCGATTATTCTTGAGTAGAAAACTTCTGAAAGCTCATTTTGAAAAAGCACACAACAAGCACACAACAAAAAAAATGAAATCGGAATTTTGTACAATGACGAACTTGATAATGTAATAAAAGTAGACGATAACAATAAGACAAACAATGTAGCAAATCATGTAAAAAGTGTAGAGCAACTGAAATATGTTAGTTGCAATACGACAGTTAATCTTACCAGTGAAAGCAAAAAAAGTGAAGATCATCTTAATGATTGTCATAACAGTAATATACCGTTTGACTCGAAAGAGGATACAGACAACAAAACAGAAGAATTAAGAAAAAAGATTTTCAGTGACCTTGCCGCTCAAATGAGTCATCTAATTAATAATTTTGAAAGTTGTTGCAGTGGAAAGGAATTTGTGGACTATTGCGCGGATAAATTGTCTATCCCAAGTTTGTTTCAAAGTGCATTACAACTGTTGTCGGTTTTAAATGCACATTCTACTTTGAATCGTCCTCAAATTAAACATTTTGTTTGTGCTTTCCACAATTTCCTTAATAGTCCGTTTATGAACAATCTTAAGCAATTAATTTCGTTGAATATTCGAGCAGGAATGGTTGATGTAATCAAAAAGAATTTTGAATCTTTACAGAGGATATTTTTGGATCTAAGCACCGAACACAAGCGTTTAAATTACTCAGAAAAACATAAACTGTACATCAAACCAAAATGAATTGAATTCCGTCCAGTCCCAACAGAAAAAAAGAAAAACCAGAAACAGTTATAGTAAAGGGTCAATTAATACCTTTAGACATTGTTTTGAAAACTTTTTTCGAGTTGCCTGGTGTTTTTGATAAAACGTATGCGTATTATTCAGATTTGCTTAACACTTTCAATCCTATTTCAAATGTCGTTCAAACGAAAATGTGGAAAAAACCATCCCTGATGTTCAAGGTTCAGTAATGTTTCGTTCATATTTGTTTGAGGACGCATTCGAAACTGGTAATCCTTTAGGACCCAATGCCGGAAAACATAAAATAAATGGCGTTTACGCTTCGGACGGTTGCTTGCCTCCACAATATCGGTCAAAGCTAATTAACTTTTTTTTTTGCAACTAAATTACTTTGTTTAGAGTGTGAAGAAAGTTTGAGAAATAAGGTTAATTACGAGAAAGATGTCGAATTGAAAGATTTAGAAAAAACAGGAGTCAAAGAAGCTTGTGTTGTTAATAATTTAAACGATTTACACGTAACAAGCAGTAAATCAGTCGACATGATGCACGATCTTCTCGAAGGAATATGCAAGGTTGAAATGTTTCATCTGATTGATCATTGTATAGAAAAAGCAAAATACTTCACCCTCGAAACAATGAACCACCGTTTATCATTCTTCATGTTCAACGACTCAGACAATCGTCCACCTTTAATATCCTGAAATGATTTGTCGAATAAAAAGATCAAAATGACAGCATCTCAGATGCTTACGTTTGTGTTAAATTTTGGTCTCATTTTTGGTGACTTAATTAGTAATCCTCAAGATCAATTTTGGATGCTGTACAAAATTATTGCGAGAAATACTGTGCACATCGTTACAGCGGAGCATAGATAGCTCAACGCCAAAAATTTTTGCAAGACTTGTCGAATCCCATCTCAAGATTTACATTAAATTGATTGGAAATTTGTTTTCCAAAGAACATTTTCTTACACATTATACTACCATTATGGGAGAAATGGGCCCAGTGGTTAATACTGGGTCAATGCGTTATGAAGCTAAACATTTGAAATTTAAAATATATAGTAACTTTACTTGCAATCGAATAAACTTGTTCCTTAATCTTGCGATTAGACACCAGTTGTCTCAAAGCGATTCTTTTCTGCAGCAGCATGCATTCGCTGTCCCTCACGTACCTTTTTCGAGATATCGACCACTTTGCAATGATAAAATAGATCATGTAAATGTGGAATTCGAAAGAGTAAAAAGCATTTGCATCAATGGTACAATTTATCATGATCAATGAGGTACAAGATAGTGGAGAGTTTAAGTTGCTTCATTTGAATTCTTTAGCTAGTTACCAAACGTGGAATCGTATTCCTAAAAATGATGAGAAATCATATATTGTATATTACGAGTCCTCAAATATGAGTGCTTTAGTTATCGATAAAGAATAGAGTGAGTGTTTGTGTACGAAAAAAATTGAATAAACAGATCCGTTATAATATGAGAAATGTTGATTATCTTATGAAAAATCCCGCAAAAAATCTGGATATGAAATAAATCTGAAAAATGTCACGTTATCAATTTTGATTGAGGTACCATAACTTGCTTTAATAACAACAAACACAGCAGCTACTGTTGTCATGACTGTCAAAATCCACAGGCTTAACATGGGACTGTGGTTCCCACAACCACAGTTGCCATTGTAATTTTCCTACAGTAAAACTATCACTTTGACCGACGCCGTCTAGTTTCTGCGACTACGCGCACATAAAATTTGGTTTGAGAAACATGATTTCTGGTTAGGAGAACAGTTTTTGAAATTATACCAACCATCACTATATTTGTTATCGATATAGTTGGTCTCATTGTAAAACCTTTTTCAACCACGAAACTGTGGTTACTCTGAGCAATAATTTCTCTGAGTGCAACACTACTGACTACTCTTGACACTAGTTTATTATTCTCCTTCTTGAGGAGTAGGTTTTTGAGTATTCCCTACCCCGAGCAACCAGTTCTCTCTCTCTCAAATCTTACAGTTTCTTCATCCATTGCTCACCCGGACCATTTACATTCAAAAACCTCCTTATTCTCTCTTCCATATTCTCCTCACCCCCTTCGTCACCTTTACACCTCTCTAGCGCATGCAACCATGATGCCTACTCATACCCACATAGTCCACACAGATTGTATTTATTTATCCCACTCCTGCATGCTCTTACCCTCTCTCCCTTTCTGAATCTCACCAATCCATTCCATTTGCTTTTGTTACATCCCAGTCGCTGCAGTAGAATTTTCATTCCGTTGTAACCCAGTACTGATTTGTTAAAAGCAGGTCCGTGTGCTGCCGTTGAGTGGTGAAAACCACTGCCGTCGAACCAGGTTGCATTTGAAATGAGAACACCATTGTTTATGCTCACAAATTAACAAGATTTATTTATTGTTTTTCTTGTTCAACTTTCAAGTTCATAATTTTAAGTGTTATTTAATGCACACAAGTGCATTAATTTACCGTGGAACACGCCGCGTTACAAGTTTGTATTAATTTTGAGTCTTTGATTAAATTTGAATCACAAAATTGTCTAATTTAAAAATACAAGACTGAGAGTCGCTGGTTAAAAGTAGTTTTCAACGGGTTTCGAGATAAGAAATCTGACATTTTTCTGCTGTGCGCGCCTTTTTATAAACTACTTTTTGGGCGGAGTAATTCCCCTACTCTAGTCCCTCAGCGAATCAAATCGCTGACGCCATGGAATTTTATGGCTATTTTATCAGTTAGAAACTAGGTCGTATGGCTCCGTCTACTAAATATAAGTCGCAAAATGTGCCATTCGTTTATTGAAATTTCTAAAAAACTTTGGTCCAAAGTTCAAGTTGTGACCGGATATTTACAGTACGATTTTTTCTCGGAAGTTGCTCTAGGGCACGTTTTAGCTAACATAACCTTACTTCAGGATAGAGAGAGAGAGAGAGAGAGAGAGAGAGAGAGAGAGAGAGAGAGAGAGAGAGTATTGCATTATGTATAGCAATCTCGTGTAATACGCAGCTTGCATTTTTGATGAACATATTCATATAATTTATGTCTTGTAACATAAAGTTTCCGATACTTGGAACTTGTTTTTGTATTTTTGCATTCGAAAAGCCATTTTTAAGTTTGAATTTGAAATTGTGATCATTCATAAAAATCAACCCTACATTTTGGATCTAGAGCCTCTTGCCGCGCTCTACAGAGGTAGCTGGTATACATTTTTAATTTGTAAGCAGGCCACGCCGTAACACCTCCCCTCTTGTTTTAAAAGATGCTTCGTACTTATGTATAGAAACATCTTTTAATGTGTTGGTGTTCAAGCTGCGTGCAGTGAATTCTGAATGATTCGTAATCGTTCGTAACCATCTTACTTTGTTTATAGTTTAGAATAGTGGTCCACTTCATCTAAATGACTTTATGTGACAGATTGGCAAATAATGTTTATTATGAGTCAATGACGAAGAGTGACAATTGTGCTTGAGGTGTTCAGTTTATGGTTTTGTCTTTGTTCATGATTATGAGCTTTAAACCCTGAATGCAGAAAAGTCTTACGAATTTGTAACTCATGCTTTTATTTCGCAGGAAAGACGATAAATATCATAATACATTCTAAAACACGAATATAAAATATAGAAAATATAATTATATAATAAAATATATGAAATATGATAAAGTAATAATATATAAAATATAATAGAATACAATTATGTGAAATATAAAAATACAATATTCTAAAATTTTATAGAATGAAGGACGTAAATTAGTACGCCATGTTTATGTTTTTTTCATGTTTTGTTTTTTGAAACTTTAATGAACTATTTATTAGGAATTCTATCATACAAAACCTCATTTTGTATTTGCTTTTATTCTTAGATCAGAAATTCTCATCCTATAGATTTTGGGGTTAGGTTCATGAAACACCAACGGCGAATCTATCATAATTTTAAATTCTATTAAATTGTACTCGTGCTTAATTATTCCTTCAAAGTTATACTTATATACCAGTACATAATTATACGTGAATTTCTCTTAAAAATAAAATTATTTTACAGGCTAGGATAACTTATCACAAGATGGTCAATAACGAAGATGTATATGCAGATAAGTATTCAAAATTTAATTATTTTTTTGTCATTCTTAAACAAGAACTATTCCTTTGTGTATATCTAAATTAATCATTCTCTCAGATAATCAATGTCCATGATCGGGAACATCATTGTTGTTGATAAAGATTGTGAGTATATGTACATTTTATTAATTTAATTCAAAAGTAATCAATTATACAACTTGAATGTTTTATATTTCTTTAAGAACAAAACTTTTTTGTTTGGCATTTTGTTCAATTTAATAGATATTTCTAAGTTTAAACTTTCTATACTTATTTTTTTTATTATAGTTTTTTTCAGCATAAATGAGAACGGTTTTCAATAATTATTTACATCAAGTATTTACTCTTGTTATCAACTTTATCCTAAAAAGCAAGTTCCTTTCATTTTCTCCTCTAGAATTTAATTTTAAGAGCCTTATTTATAATTTTTAGTATTTCATTTCACATCTTTTTAATCTTGAATGGGGTGAGCTACTAATTGTAACTTATCTAAATTAACGACTTTAATTTTATTCGTTCTTTCGTCCCTAATTTGTGCATTGGCTTCTCCAATCAGTTTTTTAATCACATATTGTCCTTCAAAGAAAGGATCAAATTTCTTGTCATCCGTGTTTTCTTCCTTTAGGATTAATTCACTTCTCTCGCAGGAATTTTAAGGATTTGCTGCGCAATCATACTATAATCTTGATTTTCTTTCAGCAATTTCAATTCGTTCGTGGGCTGTCCTCTGGGAATCAACTAGTTTGTGAAACAAATCTTGGAGATACTTTGTATATGTAAACTCGGATAGATCCGTGGAAAACCTGGTGGGAATATTAGCCTCTCTACCAAATACTAAGGAATACGGTGTGAAGCCAGTAGCTTCATGCACCTGAGTGTTATGAGAGAAAATGGCATAACGGAGCAACTCGTCCCAGTTTTGAGCATTTCCAAACTGCCTCAGATATTCGACAAGGGTCTGATGGCTTCTTCCCAAATAGCCCAAGGATTGTGAACGATAAGCTGTGGATTGGATTTTTCCAATACCGACAATTTTGCAGAAGGTTTGTATGACTTTGCTAGTAAAATTTTTGCCCTGATCTGTATGAATTACCTTTAGGCATCCATACCATAAAATGAATTGTTCGGCAATGGCATGAGCAATTGTAACGGAATCGGTTTACGCTGATGGAATTGCATCAGCATACTTCGAAAAATTACACTGAATTGTTAGTATTTGATTATGACCTCGTGGAGTTGTGAGAAGAGGTCCTACCATATCTATTTGGATTTCGCTAAATGGTTCTTTTGGTGTATCTGTGATAATCATAGGTTGTCGGGTTCAAATTCTAATAAATTTGTTGCGCTGACAGTTTTTGCAGAACTTGACAAACTCTTGAATGTCACCTTCATACCTGACCAATCATAATTTGGTCTAATTCGCCAATAAGTGTTTGAGACCCCTTTGTGACCCCCGACTGTAGATTCATGGGCTTCCTGTAATATTTTCTTCCTGTAAAGCTCTGGAAACCACATTGAGATGAGCCTTATCTTTGAATCGAGCCTTCACGATTACATGAAATATGAAACGATTGTTTTGAGAAAACACGACTACTTCTCCTACTTTGAGGTTTTCGTTTTTCAAACTTTGAGTGTCAACCAAGTTATTCTGTAATAACTTCTTGCTTTTTTCTGATTTCAGCATGTCATCGGCGAAAATAAAATAAACTACGCAACCATCGCCCATACTAAGCTCGTCCTTCCTATCAATCACGCAAGCATCTGTAATTGTCAAAATCGTGCTGGTGCTGTTATGCCCAATGCCCTTGGACGCGAATTCAGTGGTGGTACCTTGACGTATATGATCCAGGCTCTTACATGTTCTTTTAACACAGGCATCAAATGCCTCAGGAATTGTCTGTTCGTCTAAAACAGACATCGTGCCCTTGTTTGGGATTTTCTGCTCATCTAATGCAGAAATCGTACCCAATTCCGAAATCGCCGGCTCGCCTAACGCAGGCATCGTACCCGAATTGTGAATCTGAGATCCCCACTTGCTTGATGTGTGAGAGTCGTACTCAGATTCGAGGTCAAAATCGTCACTTGTTTCGTCATCAGAACAATCTGTAAACCCCTTGTACAGATCTCCTTCGTCTTGATCATGTGGGATCCCATCGTTAAAAAACACATGTCTTGTCTGCCCTTCGGGACCGACGGCTTCTTCTTCATGGGCAGAAGATATACTGGAGAGTCCCTGGTCGTGCACTACCTTAGACCCACCAGCCAACCTCAACTTAGTAGACAAAATACCGCTAATGTTGTCGCAAGGGTTTCGAGACAATGCGACGGCATTGGCATTCTTATCACCAGGCTTGTAAACAATCAAATAGACGTATTTGCTCAATGATATTTACCATCGAGCTAATCGAGAGACTTGGTCCTTTAGACCATGCAGCCAGACCAAAAGTCGATGATCTGTCACTAACGTGAACTGACAACCGTACAAATATGGTCAGAAATGTTTTACATTGGAGACTGTAGCCAGTAGCTCTTTTTCTGTAGTTGTAAAATTCAATTCGGATTCATGGAGAATGCGAGATGCGTATGCTATGGACAAATTTTGTCCTATAGGACCCTGACTAAGGACTCCACCTAACTCATAATACGACGTATTTGTAGTGAAAACAAACGGCCTCGATGAATCAGGATATTGTAGTATAGGCTCCAAGCAAATCCTATCGCGAAGATTTTCAAAGGTCTCTTGCTGAGCAGGACCCCAATTAAAAGGAATCTAATCCTCCAATATGACAGTTAACGGCTTCGCCAACTTTGCAAAATCAGGTATAAACTTTCGATAATACCCTATCAGTCCTAAAAATTGCTTCTTTTTTTTCTTTCAGGTGGAGAAAACTTCTTGACTGCTTTTACCTTCCTCGGATTTGGCTTGACACCATCACGAGTGATGATATGTCCTAAATAGGCGATTTCATGTCGAAAAAAATGACATTTTTCTGGTTGCAAAGCTAAACCTGCCGACTTTAATCGCTCTAATACAATCCTCGATTTCCTGGTATGTTCAGCTGAGGACGAAGCATAAATGACTCTGTCGTTCACATAGACGAAGAGCTCTATACCTTGAAGACTTGTCAACACCTGGTCCATCATCCACTAAAACGTGGCGTCGGCATTTTTAAGCCCGAGTGGCGTTATATTGTACTCGTAATGGCCATATGGTGTTGAAAAAGCAGTTTTGGCCTTTGACTCTGGATCCATTGGGATCTGATGAAATCCCATAGATAAGTATAGAACCGAATGATATTGAGCTCCGCCAAGCTGATCTAATATGTCTGTAATGTTTAGTAGTAGATAAGCGTCTTTCATAGTTCGCTCATTTAGGGCACGGTAATCGATGACCATTCGCAATCGCTTATTACCTTGTGCATTATCAGGTGTAGGTACAACCTATGCAGGCGAATTGTCAGAGGAACTAGAAGGTGGAAGTATTTCATCCTGAAGTAATTTTTGAGTCTCAAGTTGAATTACCTCTTTATGAATAGGGGATTTCGATATTGTTTTACATTAATAGGCTGCTCACTTGTGGTCAAGATTTTGTGTGTAACCTTATTGGTCTTTCCTAACTTATCTCCAGGTAGGAAAAACTGATAAGGAAACTCATTGAATACTCCCAATAGGCTACTTTTTTCTTCGTCATTTAAATCACGAAGGTCGAGATTTTCTATCAGTTTTGTGAATCTAACTGCTTTAGATTTCCGTTCGTCTTGAGAATTTTCTGTCGCCACTGAGTCCTGAATTGGAGGAAAATGTACTTCACACTCCTTCAGCTCAAGAAGTGGTATGGTTAAATCGACATCTTTGTCTGACGAATTTATTACAAAAATTCTAACCGAATTCGCGATATTTGATACCAAAGCTGCGCCAGCAAATATTTCCTGTCCGCATTGAATTCTTCTAATGTATCTCTCTTCTAAGTTTGTAGCTTTTATAGGTAATGTTGCTAATCCTTTGGTTTGAGCTGGCATCTTTATATTTGTGCGTGTAATGAACGGAGTGCCTTCATCCCCCAAATGCATATAATCGTCCACAAAATTTAAAATCGCTTCATGTTGCTTCAAAAAGAAAACGCCTAAGAACCCATCTTCTTGAATAGGAAAATCGGAAAAATGAATTGGAAAAAACAGGAAACTTGAAAAGGTGTGATAACCCCTTTCACGAATATCTTTACTTCTCTCTTTGTTGGAATCATATCGGGGCCGATCCCTACAAGATTGTAAATTATTTTCGAATATACGCCCACTCGCGAGCCTAAATGGCTTCTTTTTATCAAATTCAAACTTGAACCAGTGCAACTAAAGCTTGAATCGCGCCGTTCTTAAGAGAAAAATTTTGAAAATTCACTATTGAAACTGTTTTTTCTGAACTGTGAAGCTTCCAAATTATTCTTTCGAAAGTGCTTTCTGATTTAGGGCCGCAACTTCCCCCTTCTGTTGGACCTTTTGCTCGTTCAAATAAATAGGGAAATTACTTAGTCCCTGCTTAGCTCGAGATATTTCGAGTTTGTGTCTTTTCCTTAATTTGCAATGATTAGAATCATGGCCGGGTCTCTCGCAATAATAACATTTTCTGCTCTTTCTATCCTTTACATTTTGCTTATGACTATTTTTAGAACAGTCGCGCTGAGAGTTTCCGTATTTTTGACATTTTAACATTGCATAGAATCCAAGTTACGCTTGGACTTAGAATCCTCTTGAACTTGCATATGAGCTATACGTCTATACACATTTTGACTTGATTTAACTTGTGAGTCTGATCGTGACGAAGTAGAAGGGACTGCATCAGAATCAGCAGGCATATGCACCCGCCCCAAACTCTTAACCTTTTGTTCAATTTTAGTAGCTAGTGCGATCGCGTCATCTCATGAATATATTTCTCTATCAGGAATATTCATGTAGAGATCGATATCTAATCCACGCAAAAAATTACCAGCAACGGTTTCTTTGTATGCCTCGCTTATACCGATCCCCTTTTCCCCCGGAATGTTTTCTAAAACTTGAATTTTGAGTTTGTCCGAAATTTGATTAACACGCGCCTCATAATCTTGAATAGACTCTTCTGGACTTCGTTTTATATTAGCCAGAGTTTGCAATAACTGACTGACATCTTCTTCTTGAGAATGAATTCTTTGAAGGGTTTTCATAATATCATTTGACTCTAAGTCACTTTTGTCTTGGATATGATTTCGTGCTTCACCAGTGATTTTGGTAAGAATCAACATTGTTAAATAAGGCATGACGGAATGATCAGTCATGTCAATTACGGCTTTGCAATGTTTAGAAAATAATTTTATTGACATGTTCTTCTCCGTGAATTTTGAAATGATATCTCTAACGATTCGCGAAATTTTTTTTGGACCTAAAATTTTATTTGACATTGAAATAGATCCAGATGGAGAGGCGAAAGAAACCTGACTTCTCCGCATTTGCTAATCACCCTCTACCCCGTCATTCGGATCAGAACTCGTAGAGATCACTCCATCGTTTTTTTTATAGATTTTCTGATAATTCTAAATTCGCAGGTCCATTGGGACGATTCACGTTACCGAATCTAGCTTTCTTGGGAGGTGACGCTTCGTCCAAGTCCCTCGCGTTTTCTGCTAAACGTTGTTTTCTAGTGACAGGAGGCATTTTCTTAATAAGGTTGTAAAAACTCACAATTTTTTGCTGGTTCAGACCATTCAAAGTCTCAATCCAAAAATGTATACCATTCAAAGCGCACAACTGGGAAAAAAAGGAATCACTTCAATAGTCACTCTCGCTACAGACACTATGGTTCTACAGAAGTCTGGTCTAACGGAGTCTGAAGTTTCTTGAGTTCGATGAAGTCCTCTTTGATCCTGTAGAGCCCCTCCAGTCCTTTTTAGTTCCAACGATGCCGTAACCTTCTTCCGTACCAGGCTGGTCCAACGTTGTTGTAGCCCTCTGCCGTTCTGGACCAGTAGTCTCGTTCTGGTTGTTTTCCCTTGTTGAATTGGGATTTTGTTATTTTATGTACAAGATCCTTCAAGCTCGCAGTTGATAGAAGGAATTGATTCGTGGTATCTTCCTCAACCGACTACGACCTCGGTGCAATTAGCAGCACCCTAGTTACCGGAAGTGAAACCACGCAAAACCCTGGTAGAGAGTCGCAGCTTTTCTTTGTATAAAAAATTGAATGTCAATCATATGTGAGCACTCAAAATTTATTTTATTTGCAGGTAGCTGATGAGCACGTTCTCTGGTTCTTCTGGTTCATTCAAAGGTCTTGGGTCCGAAATTTTCAGTTTTAATGTTTATTGTTTATTTATGACCCTTCGCTTCACTTAACAAAGAGTTTTCCAATTCAAACTATTACCGCTTCACACTGTCGATAATTCAGTCTCGAGCAATAATTCAAATCCGCGCACCACGAAGCACTAGTAGAACAGTCTGTGTTTGGTGAGACACACGACCTTGAACTTGCAATGTCAATGGTCTAGTTCTCACGGTGCAGCATCCCACTTCTGACACCAATGTTACATCCCAGTTGCTGCAGTAGAATTTTCATTCCGTTGTAACCCAGCACTGATTTGTTGAAAGCAGGTTTGTATGCTGCCGTTGAGTGGTCAAAATCACTGCCGTAGAACCAGTTTGAATTTGAAATGAGAACACCATTGTTTATGCTCACAAATTAACAAGATTTATTTATTGTTTTTCTTGTTTAACTTTCAAGTTTATAATTTGAAGTGGTAATTAATGCACACAAGTGCACTAATTTACCATGAAACACGCCGCGTTACAAGTTTGTATTAATTTTGAGTCTTTGATTAAATTTGAATCACAAAATTTTCTAAGTTCA
>JAUMHM010083352.1:0-13385 GCA_032362435.1 Melikaiella ostensackeni
TGCATTGTTTGGCTTGAAAACTTAATTTTCTTTTCGTTTTTTGAATTTTGAAAATGCTATAACTCTCATAATTTTTTGTTATAAAAAAAAGTCATTAGGATAAATTGTTCGATTTTCAAGTACTACGAATAACCGTACATATAATTTTCAAATCTTGAAAAAACTGGTCTCAAAAATTTTGAGAATGCTCTAACTTTTTGAATTTTTACCCAAAATGGCTGACTAACGAACTTGACCTTCAGTTTCCGATACTCAAAGGGTGTACTGAAGGCCAATCCAATAGATTCATTCTTTCGAAAGTTTTCATGCTCACAGACAGACATACAGACATACATACAGACAGGCACATTCGTAAAAACCTGTTTTGGGTTCAGGGGGTCTCAAAACGTGAGCATTTGACAAAAACGGGGGACCGGGTGAAATTTTACACAAATCTAATACCTTCTCTGATGAGAATGTAAAAAGGCCAGCAATTATTCTGGTCTGAAAGGGTAAATGAATACAAATTAGAGTGTGCTGACAGTGTAGAATATTATAATGTCAGCCAAACAATTAAAAATGCACTAAAAATAAATTCTGGTTAAATTCAGGGTGACTGCTAACCGGGAAAACCGCGAAATAGCCGGGAATTAAAATAAAACCAGGAATTAACCGGGAATAAAAATTCAAACCAGAAATCACATTTAAAGTTTTTAAAAATATGATTAAAAACATTGCCGCCATCTCGGAATCAGTGGGTTAGACATCCATGGATTGACCGCCATCTTGGAGTACATCATCTAAGTGCCATCTTGGTGTAGTAGTGCTTTTATGACAATATGAATCCGTCAAAGGTATACGATTATTGCACTTGCAAAAAAGAAATTAAAACGCTTGTGGGGTATTGTCAAGAATGCGTAAAATACTTCCACCTCAATGACAAATGTCAAACGCACAAAGTATATAGTGCTAAAAATGAGTTAGTCCAATGTAATGTTAAATATCAGTCATTTTCAGTAAATTTAAAAAAGAGTTCTGTGAGCCAGGATACAAGTAAGGCAAAGAAAAATAAAATTAATGCGAAAGACAAAGATAGAACAAAAGATAGCATCGAAAAAAACGAGAAGATAATGAGAGTCAGTTGGTTTGGGATTTGGAATCAAAAGTGGATTATGTTATTGAAACTTTAGAGAAAATTCGAGACGAAGAGAAGAAAGGGGATTACTTGAAGAAAGTGATTATTGCAATAGTTGAAGATGGACTAAAGAAAGCAACGAGGGGGTTAGGTGATGAAATGTCAAAATTAATCAAAAGAGAGATAAAAGAAAATGTCGCGATGATGAAAAATGAAATGGAAATAGGAGAAATCAAAACATTAGTAACTGAAATTAAAGATATAAAAGAATTTTTAGTCACTAAAGAAACACAGAGAAAAGATAATAAGATGGGAAAACTGGTAGAAAAATATTCGTTTGCTGCGAGATTAAAAAAAAATAAGCATGAAACGGTTATTGTAGTAGAGCCTGTTCAAAAAGAGGGAACTAAAAGTGAAGACACTAAACAAAGTATCCATTGGAAAGAGAGCAGTTATAATCGAATGTGATAAGCCAGTACAGAGAGGATTGTTGATTAATCCAGTGTAGAAAGAATTAGGAGATAATTACACGAGTGATAAAGAGATTTTAAATATGATAGTCATGCAAAACAATTTATAAAATTTTAAAGAGCACAAAGAGCTGAAAATTTTGTATAGAAGCCGGAATGTGAACTATGGAGATATGTCGATGGTAATAGAGTCGTCGTCCAGTATTTTTAAAGCAGTAATGGATAAGCAAAAGATTAATGTGTGATGGAATAAATGTAGGGTTTAGGAACATATTAGTGTACTGAGATGCTACAAGTGTTGTAAATTTGGACGTAAAGCTAGTGATTGTAACGGAGAGGAAGTATGTTGACACTGCGCTGGAAGTCACTCTCAAAAAGACTGTGAGAATAAAAATAATTAAAAATGTATAAACTGCGTGAGAAATAAACATAGAATAAATAGTAATGAAAATCAGTTAAAGCATGCGGCTTATGATACGGAATGTCCATATTTTAAAAGAATTATGATCATTCAGGGAAGTAAGGTGAATTATACAAACATAGAGCAATCAAGTTTTGAGCAGGGAACCATACTTAGTTTAAATGTACAGGGTTTTCAAAGTAAAAAGGATGAGTTAGAAGATGTAGTTATACAAAATTTGAAACCAATGATACTGACTTTAAACGAAACACATGTTTATGATGATATATCAGATCATGAATTACAAATAAACGGGTACAAATTAGTAAGGTCTAACACGTCTTGTAATAGATCAGGTGGAATAATAATATACATTAATAATGGAATAAAATTTGAAGAAATTGAAAATAAAGAATACGAAAATGTCATGTGGCTATCTCTAATTAGAACAAACGGATGGAAAGATTGTCAAATTATTGGAGTAGTTTACCATTCACCTAGTTCCAGCGTAGAGTTCATAAGATTATTAGAGGATAAATGTGATAAATTGCCAGAACATAGCCAATATTAATTCTGGGTGATTTCAATATGGACATTAGTGAGAATACATTTTACGGGCATAAGATAATTAATGTGATGCACTCTTACGGACTACAACAATATGTTGATGGTTATACAAGAGTCACAGATGTATCTAAAACGTGTATCGATTTAGTTTTCTCTGAATTCAGGCAGGTAGTTAATATATTACATACAGCAAAAATTAGTGATCACTCAATAACAGAAATAAAAGTAGATAGTAATAGAAATATGAATTCTGAAGTCAGTAAAACAGTTAAGTTTAGAGATTTCAGTAATTTCAACGAGGAGTTGTACCTGAATGAGTTGAATACGTTAAAGAATAGTAGTTTATTAAAGATAGCTGAAGATCAAAATTCAAATACAAATGCAGACAGGTTTGTGGATATAATAACAAAGGCCTTAGATAAATGGGCACCATATATAACAAAGGATATCAAACAAAATTTGGTAAAAGAGAAATGGTTTACAAGCATTATACCTGTATATGATGAAATGAAAAAAAGAGATACTCTATATTTGATGGCTAAACAATTTAAAAATGTGGAAGACTGGCTGAATTATAGAAGCTGTAGAAATCATGTAGTTTCATTAATAAGGAAAACGAAAAGGGAATATGATAAAAATAAAATAGCAGATAACAAAAATAACCAGAGAGGAATGTGGGATATAATCAAAGAACTTGTGAAAGTCAAAAAACATCATAGATAAGGTAAAATTTAATGATGTTGAATATAAAACTGAAGCAGAAATAGCCGAAAATTTTAATAAATACTGCATAGACAGTCTTCAAAAAATTATTCAATCAATACGTAACATAAATCGAAATAAAAATGTTGACCTCAATGTAACAAATTATGAAATGAATATCTTTGGACAAATGAACTTAGAAGATCATAATCAAATTATAAGTAAGATGGAAAATAAGAAAAAGGAGGGGGGGTGAATGAAATAAGTACATCTATATTAGTAAAAAGTTTGAAGGTATTAGGTAATTAATATGTAGATATTATTAATCAGTCGTTGAAGGAGGGTAAATTCCCGTGCAATTGGAGAGAATCAACAGTTGCGCCGATACCAAAAGTTGCAAATACAATTGAAGGTGAGGAATTTAGGTCGATAAATATGTTACCAGCTTATGAGAAACTTTTAGAATTGGTAGTAACAAATAAGATAGAAGAATATTTTGAGAAGAATAAATTATTTACAGAACACCAATCTGGAATCAGAAAAGATCATTCATGTAAAGTAATGCTACAGGATGTATTGACTACACGGAAAGAAAAAATTAGTGAGGGCAACGTAGTATTAGTAGTCTTTTTAGATCTCAAAAGAGCTTTCGAAACGGTCAATAGAAACACTTGATTACAGAAATTAACAAGTTATGGAATGAAAGGGCCTGTTTTGAAATGATTTGAAGACTATTTAAAAGATAGGAAACAGTATACTAAATGGGGAAATGTGTAATCATACAGTATCAGTGTTCAGAATGGTATGCCACAGGGCTCAGTTTTAGGACCACTTATATACAATGTGCAAATGAATGATATTGTTGATGCAACTAAATGTATATTGAAATGATTTGCGGATAATACGATGATTTATTGTGTGGCAAAAAGTGTACTTAAAGCTGAAGAGATAATGAAAGAGAAACTAAAAAAAGTTGAAAATTAGTTAGAATATAACGAATTAAAAATTAATAAGCAAACGACAAAATCTCTCTCCCTCTCCCTCTCGAATGGCGGCAATCCTCTCTCTCGGCGTCTTTGACCCCTCACCACTGAATGCGAACTGGCAGACATTCTAGGAAAACAATGAACCGAAGGCAAACAAATTGAGATTCCAGTGTATTTTAAAATCTTCTTTTCTTTCCCTGTATATTTATAATTTTGAATATATTTTTCAAATAAAAAAATGTAAATTTTGCAGAGATTTCGATGCTCAAGAGAGCTGATCTGCAGATAAGAATGGAGTTTATGAATGGCAACGGCATGAATCGATTGCGAAAGTCCGTTGTCTTGTGTGACGTGGTGACGTAATAAGGACGACGTCGCTGAGGACATTTGATCAAATTTCCATATACGTAGAGCAGGTCAGGCCTGTAATTGAAATCAAAAGTTTCTTATTTGATGTGTTTCTATAGCTCAGATTTTTTTCACTGACGAATATTGAATATCAATGTAGATTCAAGGCAAACATAATTTTAATTACACACATTGAATATAAAAAGTTGAGATTAATTCCATTATATTTTAGTGGGTCGCGATTGAGTTACACATCTGCTATATCGTAAAATTCTGATAAGGTAATAGTACCATATTGAAATGTCCGTACGTAATTGTTGCGTAACATTTTTACGGAACATGTAGATCTCGCACTTTACGCTCGGTGTTATATGTTCTTCATGTACAAATTACTAAATTTGTTCTTGATTTCGAATGAGAAAGGAAATTTATTCATTTAAGGCTCTATCGGCCTTAAGGAATACATTCTCATTATAATATTCGCGCTTTGCGTTTGATTTTCTGCGCTCACCGTATAATATATTCAAATAAATAGTTAAAAAGACGATTAAAAAAATTATCTTGATTTACGATTGGACCTATAAAGAAATATTTATCAGCAATTTTATTTGACATTTTAAAAGCACAAATTTTACTTTTTTGACTATTTTTTTCTTATCTCGCGTCGTTTGGCTAAAAAATAAAAATAAAAATATTCCAATCCTTTTTTTTATACTTAAAAAACAAACTATACCTTCTACCAAAAAATGATTAGAGGCAAGCTTACAGGTCTTTGTAAAAGCAACAATTTTGATATCTCAACTTTTTTTTCGCATCTCGCATTATTTGGCTCAAAACTTGAATTTTTCATTTTTCAAGGAAATTCAAAAAGTTGTAAAGACAGGGCTTTCAAATAGCAACATTTTTCTTTTTCTGACTTTCTTTCATATCATGCATTGTTTGACTTAAAATTTTCATCTTCGTTTTTTTTTAAATTTTGTAAATGCTATTATCGAAAAGAGTCATGAGGATAAATTGTTCGACTTTGTGAGTACTACGAATAGCCGTACATGTAGTTTTCAAATCTTGAAAAAAATGATCTTGAAAATTCTGAAAATGCTCTAACTTTTTGAATTTTTATGAAAAATGGTTAATTAACGAATTTGACCTGTAGTTTTTGACACTAAAAGAGTGTACCAAAGGCCAATCCAATAGATTAATTCTTTCAGAAGTTATCGCGCTCATAGACAGATGTACATGCAGACAAGCATACAGAAAGACACATTCTTAAAAACCTGTTTTTCGGGTTCAGAGGGACCCAAAACGTGAACATTTGATAAAAAAAGGGGGGAATCAAATTTTACACAAATCTAATACCTTCTGTGATGAGAATGTGAAAATTGAAATGTTTTAGAATTCACGTAAATTCACATCGATTACCTGGAATTTATACCTGTCTGAATTCAGAAAAATCAATTTTCCATAAATTCACTGAAATTGAATAGAAATTGAAAAATGTAGTTAAATTTATTTAAGAATATGAATAACGCTTCTTACCTTGTTTTATGTTATTGATATTCGAAATCTCCGACGCACAGTGGTCAAAATCAGGAATTTACTGTTCAAAAAAGTCCAGAGCCTTCAGTTTTCATCCGTTTTACATTTTTTTTTTAATTACAGAAAAGTAAATTTTTATGAGATCTGTGAGATGCGATTTCTGAATTTCGCTTTATTTATATTTATTTATTTAACTTGACATGCTCATAGAAGCTGCAAATTCTCATTATCAGTTGACAAAATGTGATAATAATTGTTTTTATAAACAAATTGGATAGACAAAAGAAAATTTCTTTCATTTCCGCACAGAATCTTTGGTTTCTTCACGCGCGTCTGCCTCTGAATGCGTTAACGGAAAGGCCCAACTACAGGAAATTGATGAGTATTAATAATTGTCATTTTTTATAAACAAAATGGATAAACAAAAGCAAAATTTTGGTATTTTCGCGCAGAATCTTTGGTTTTCTCACGCGAGTCTTCTCTAAATGCATTAACGGAGAGACCCAACTACAGGAAATTGATGAGTATTAACAATTGCCATTTTTTATAAACAAAATGGATAAACAAAAGCAAAATTTTGGTATTTTGCGCAGAATTTTGGGTTTTTTCACGCGGGTCTTCCTCTAGATGCTTTCACGGAGAGGCTTACCTACAGAACATTATCAATTAATAACAATTGCCATGGTTATAAACAATAAGACATTTTTTGTATTAAGTTTACATGTGACCTCATAAAGTAAGAAAAAAGACCGAAGAAACAAAACAAATTCGAAAAAACAAAAGAATCGCAAAAAAATGAATATGTAATGCAAACCTCCCTAAATTACTTTAAAATATGTATTTAATATTAAACAAATTCATTCTTTAATATAAAATTCAAAAGACTTCAAAAGAATTCAAAAGACTGTAGAAAGAGGCTTACACCTCGAGGGTTACATTTTTCAACACAGAAAAAAAGCTAGGCTTATTTTGAGCCAATTATTCGGCTTTTTTGAGACGCAGCAACACCTAGTCAAAAAGCTTTTTAGTTAAGACTTTGCAAAAAGGTCTCAAATTGAGTTTGATTATTTCTCTGAATTGAGACTGATTTCTGTGTTAATTTGAGACCTACAATCAAAACAATAGACAAACTGTCAATGTTAGTTGTGAGCTAATGTCATAATATAAAGTCTTGTGCACCCTTATTTCATAATAAAAACTTGAAAAAAAAATCTTGTTACCTGCTAGTGAGAAGTAACAATTATTTCTTTCAAATTTGAAGCTTGGGTTACACTTTACTTGAAACGTTAAAATATGGTTATGAACTGTCACAACAAAAACAACTGACAAGTGACATAAAATTTAGGCCTCATAATGAGACCTTCAAAACAAGAGACGCAGCAAAAATAAGTACAGCTTTCTTCTGTGAAATGGTCGAAATTCATACAAGTTGAAAAAAAGTAATTCAGGAATTTCAAAAATTACGTTGGCAGTAAAGAGTTCTACGAACTTTTGAAAATTGTAAGAAGTTTCTTAAAGATTGAAATGAAATCTACTTTCTTATGGAAATTTTTGGTGTACTGAAAAAGAAACACCCAAAAAGTTCACAAATCAAAACTAGACTAGTTTTTCAAAAATGTTTGTTCATTTTGTCGATTTTCTTTTACTTTTTCTCTTCAAAGATAGAAGCAAAAGTCTACTTTTTTAATATAAATTTTTCAAATTAGGATAAAAAATTCTTCACCGGAAAGAAAATTCAAAGAAACACGAAGTGCACTGAATGACCGAAATTCTACGACTGAACTCGTCGATATAGCCACTTAGACAAACATAACATTTTTTTCAGAGAGCATAACCAGTCTCAAACTCTCGTAAAAATCATCTGTTTGAAGAATGCCACTAGATTTTAGGAAACTATAGAGAAAGTCTTAGCCCCAAATATCAAGATTCAGAATTTAAATCAAAAACATCTGAAAATAATTATAAGATTAGAGAAAATGTAAAAAAGTACTCAATGGTACCTAATATGCACATATTGTTAGTATAGCATCTTCCTTAGAATACTATTTTTTGTAGACAACGAGAGAATAATTTTTTTCATCTGAATATATGTAACACCTATGGCAACCTTATTTTTTGATAAGTACCAGGTTAGCATTTTAATTAATTGTAAAATTGAAAATTGTATGTAAAACCTTATGGCAACCTTATTTTATGATAAGTACCAGATTAACATTTGAATTAAGTTGAACACATTGAAAAACCAGAAAAAATTATTACAAGACTTATGTACACAGAACATGGGAAATAAAGGATATAGATCATAGTGCCCAAATCAAATTTGGTGGGTTGATTTAGAACCAAGCTATTTAGATTATTCCACTTTTGAAAAAGAAAAAGGTAATAATCCAAAACAATAACACATTTCTAAAAAATTGCTAACTTTATCAAATTTTTTAACTATATTTAAGTAAAATAGAGGTCTTTTCATAAATTGAGTTAACCATTGACATCTCAATTAAAAGATTGGAACTGCAGATTGGAACCAATCCTTGCTTGATGTCTCTCTTTAGGAAAAGCGGATAGTCTCGAAGTCTTGTTTTGATTTGTGAACTTTTTGGGTGTTCCTTTTTCAGTAAACGAAAAATTTTCATAAGAAAAGAAGATTTCATTTCGATCTTTAAGAAATTTTAAAAGAGAGACATTAAGCAAGGATTGGTTCCAATCTGTAGGGTTGTCTATGAATATTCAAGATTTATTTTAATTGAGGTGTTAATGGTTAATTCAATTTAGCGAAAGATATCTATTTTACTTAAATATAGTTTACAAATTTCATGAAGTTAGCAATTTTTCAGAAATGTGTTATTGGTTTGGCTTATTAT
The DNA here is from genome assembly GCA_032362435.1 of Melikaiella ostensackeni. Lineage (NCBI taxonomy): Eukaryota > Metazoa > Arthropoda > Insecta > Hymenoptera > Cynipidae > Melikaiella > Melikaiella ostensackeni. Next base: position 8,985 of record JAUMHM010083352.1, read on the forward strand.
CTTTTTCTTTTTGAAAAATGAAATAATCTGAATAGGCTGGTTTTAAATCAACCTTCCAAGAAGTCTTCAGTTATAGCTACTTGCTGAAATAATTACACTTTTTTCACTCTCCATCGTTATAGAAAAAAATTCAAAATCAAACAGGAAGTGCTTTTTGACTTTTGAGTTGTGTTCCTACGTCGGAGTAATGATCTTTGTCATTGGCAAAGTTACCTAAAATGTGAAAGTCAGCAGGGTGGAATAGATAAAGATTGTTCTTCCTACATATAATGAAATGCGAAAAAAGTGAGCTGATTTAATTAAAAAGAATTATAGTCATCCTAAGACTAAAATCGCCTCGAGGGCAGACAAGGTGTGTTCTCAAAAGACATATCAAACCCAACCTACATAGGATCATGCTTCGATCAGTTTCAACATTTTTATTCTAATTGATAAACATGAAGGACCATTGAAGAATAAAGATAATTGTAACATACGCTTACTGAAATGGTCTTTTTTTCTTTAAAAAAGAAACTCAGTATGTCAGTCAAGGCTGATATCATAAATATCAGTTTTTATATTAATATCATTACAGGAAGACTTCTTTAACAATTATTTTACTTAGATTTTTTAAAATGAAAAATAAATCTCATGGATGAATGCAAATCAATATGTAAATATAATGTAGGTGGAAGATAGCGGTAATACTCGTATGTAGCAGTTCTTGATTAATGTATTTATCATAAATTAATGGATTACGCGTCTATATTTATAATTTAAATTTTATATATGAATCCCACTTGTCTGGCGCATCTACAAATGCTTGCGAATCTCTGGACACGGTCATTCTAGAAAATATAAAAATTATTGATTTGGAAAAAAAACCAACTCAATCCTTAATCTTTTAGAATTTATTGAGTATTCTTTATAAGCATTGAAATTCAAAACTGTAAAGATTTTTGGGTGTCTTAGGTTGAGAAAAAAAATATGACCGAGTATTTTAAAAAGGTTTGAAAGATCTAACATCGAACTCGAAAGCATTTTAATGTATTCAAATTCCAGAATTTACAAAGTGGTAAATTCCAAAAAACTTGATTCTCAATGCTTTGAAACTCTTTTTTGTCTTTTTAAATATTCCCCTCTCCTAAACATGTGTAATAAATCTGTTCAGAAATCAGTGGTAGTTGTAATAAAAAAAGAAATCAATTCTTGAATTTGTAAGTCATCAAGTTTAAACCAAAAATAAAATTACTACGTTCGACCACGCGTATTTTTCGAATTCACGACTCTGAAGTTTCCTATATTTATGAATTTCAAACTTTTACAAAGCATTATGAACAAACTGAGGGTCCGATCGAAAAACTGAAAACACCTTCTGAATTCGTCTCCGAAATATCAAAATGCGACTTTTTTTTCAAACCATTTGTAAACGATTACATCGTTCTTCAACTATTTCAAACTTTGCAAAATATTATAAACAAACTTGAGGTCCGATTTAAACAATAATTTATTTACTTGAAAAAAATAATGATTTTGTACTTTATCCTCCATGTATTTTTATTGTACTATCACAAGTTAAGAAAAGTTTTCCACTTTGTTTAAACAAATTTAAGTTTTTTTATAATGTTTTTCTGATTTCTTAAATCGATAAGCGAGGCGACGCACAGTGGGAGGAAATGCACTTTTTGGTTCAAAAATGTCTAGACTCTAGAGCCTTCAATTTTGGTCCGATTTTCAATTTAAAAAAAAAATAAAGTTCATTAAGTTCTGGATAGCTTCGTGGTCGAAACTTTGGTCTTCTCTATTGGTTCAATCGCAGGATTTTCACTCAAAGCATGGAAAAAGTGACATTTTTTACGCCTTAATAACTGCTTAGGTAAAATTTATATTATCTTAAATCAATGCATGGGGCCTCACGGAATACAAATAATTTGCTTTTTGATCCATTTAATTGTTTTAAACAAATTTGATGAACAAACTGGCAAATAGTGTTGTTATCCGTAGAAAAATTCTTTTTATTAAAACTGCTTCGTATTAATGTATGAATGACATTCAATCACGAAAATAATCAAAAAGTTAACAATAACCATTGTTATAAATAGTTTTTATGGCAAAATATTCAAATTTGAACTTTTTTTCAGATTTGAATTTGTCTTAATCGTCTAAATTGCTGTAAATATTCCTAAAAATAATATATCTTTGATAATGTTTGGCAAATATGTATAAAAATTAAAATGTTTATAAGCAATTAAGACAAACAATTTTAAAATTATAGCAGTTTCACGTATAAAAAAATCGGGTTATCAATTGAAATAGCATGAGAATGAATAATAAAACTGCATGCTACGATTCACTTAATGAAACATTTTTTGAAAATAACCCATCGACTTGGTAGGCAAGAACCCGATTTTGTAATGATTCTCTTTAGAAAACAGGATTGGTAATGGATGCAGAAAAACAAGTACTTTTTCATCAATTATTTTGACATCAATGAAAATTCTTTGAACATTCCATAATTAATAACTATGATAAATTATTTATAGAAATATTTAATAAAACATTTTTATTAATATTGGTGACTAACTTAGACTCTCAACTTAGTCTCAAGCTATTTTAATGAAAAGAACGATTTCGTTCAACGTTAAACTCACAAAATGTTGAATTTGTTTATCATAATTATTTATAAACATTTGTATTGTTACATATCACCAAATGTTATCTAAAAAATATATTATTTTTAGGAACATCTACAGCCTTTCTGGTGATTAAAGATAATTAAAATTTGAAGAAAACATTTTTTTAAATTTTGCCACAAAAATTGTTCATAACCATGGTTATTGTTAACTTCAAAAATATTAGTGTGACTAGCAGTCATTTGTATAATAGTTAAACATATTTTCAGTGCAAGAAAAATTTCTAACGCGAAAGGGACAAAATTTTGAATTTGTTTTTATAATTTGTTTATAAAAATGTTAATTGTTATATTTGACTAATATTATTAAACATATATTATTTTTAGGAATATTTGCAGCAATTCAGATAATTACGGGAAATCCAAATCTGAAAAAACTTCAAATTTAAATATTTTGCTCCAAAAACTGTTTATAACAATGGTCATTGTTAACTTTCCAATTATTCTTGGGATTGAGTGTCATTATTATCTCAATACGAAGCAGTTTTAGTAAAAAGATTTTTTTGCGGATAAAAACACTACTCAGACCGCGGAGCTTTTCAGAATTAAATGAACTTCAATCTAAAAAAAAAAAATTGAAAATCGGATCAAAATTGAAGGCTCTGAACACTTTTGAACGGAAAAGGTGCATTTCCTTCTACCGTGCGATGCACATGTTCGTTTACGTTGGACGAGTTAGAAAAATTGTTAACAACATTGTTTTGTTACTTTGCAAGTTTTGAAAAGACACTTTTTTTGCTACAGAGTTTTTATAGCATCGTATGTTTGCATAAATTTGGAAATTGTTGTAAAAAGTTAATCAAATTTCAATAACAATTTATTTGTTTGAGGAACTGTTGATTGAATGAAAAAGTCTCTTAGAGCTGTTTACATGCAGATTTTGATGATATAATCAAAGTTTGTGCGCAATTAATGTATTTGTTTATGAAAGTTTCAGAACTTTAAAAAGTGATGTAATTGTTTGAAAAATGGGTTTTAAAAAAGCGCATTTACATATTTCTCAGACGAATCCAAAGTGTTTTTGGTTTTTCGATTGGAACCTTAGTTTGTTTATAATGCTCTGCAAAAGTTTGATCGATACATTGAAAATGATCTAAACTATGCAGTGTGCAATGTGCATTCATTTCCTCCGTCATATTATAACATTCGAAATGAATTCCATTCATAAAATTTTTTTAGCCCAAGTCATTGATTATTACAATAGTTATTAAATAAATCAGTATATTATTTAGGGTTTGAGAGAGTCAAGATTATATTCAAGCTTGTTGTCCAATACAAATTTTCCCTAAAATTTTCTAAATAAAAAATAACTACTCTCGTTGTATACTGTAACGTATTAGTTCCAAAAATTCCCTGAAAAACTGTAACCCGCGAGACCAGCGTGTTTTAGTCTGCGAGTGAGCTAGCGCACAGGAGTTGGTGCATGGCGCAACGTGACGGAGTTCCATCCACCATCGGTGGAACAAGAGTAGGGGACTCATGGAAGGGCAAATAAAAAGGCCGAACGCGAGCTCCTCAGGAGAGATTGGAATGATAACGATTGGACATTTCGGCTTTACATCTTTCCTGGAGTGCGTGTACCGAGTTTGATTGACAGATCGGAATTGATCAGATTGAGTGCATGGAAATCATCGATGACATTGAGATCATTTTTACATTGTTATCTTAAAGTGTATCTACTAATCGAATACGAAGAGGCGAAGGTGTTTGGCTCGCGCTTCTCTCGTAGG
>JAUMHM010083353.1:0-13384 GCA_032362435.1 Melikaiella ostensackeni
AGTCCCAAGTACCCAGAAATTATGAATATGAATAATTCTCAATGAAATATTTCCATAATATTAAGTAACTAGTTATTTAAAAAATGAGCAGGAAGAAGAGAAAGTACAGTTCATATTAGTTTAGTAATTTTTTTCGTGAGTTTGATATACATAATATAAAAATTCGTCATAGCGAATACATATTTTTTAAATTCTAAATAACTTGAAATTTTCTTTTGCAAAATTAAAATTATTCCAAGTTCTTTAGAAATAAAATATTCACTCTTTATTAATTTTCACAATATTTGTTCTACTCAACAAAACACCAATAACAACTTGATTATTGCTGGCAGCGTAAATAAAAAGCTATTAAATAAATTTAAGTTGTTTGTTTGTTTCATTTTATATTCTTCATAAAAAAGAGCTACGTGTCTTCGCCATAGCGAGAACCCTAAAGGTGATTTAGTTGAACCAATTCGGTACTTGTTTTCTCAATATTCTTCACATGACTATGATGATGTGATTTTTCATCTGGATGATGAATATTCGGTGCCTACAATAAGGCTAGAGAGCCAAATGAAAATAGACATTTTCGTTTATCTTATAAATATGATAAACTTTTTTTTGTATCAACGAGTTTTAAATACTTAAACACTGTATTGCAACGTTTCAAGTGAACAAATCTCAAATTTTCTTATCCTCTTGGAAATATGATCAATCAAAAGTTTGGATTAAATGGAGATGGAATAATATGACTTTCAGAAAACTGCATTCGACTTTGATGTTTATTTTATTTACTCTAATTTATGAAATTAAGTTAATATATAAGTTAAAATAATAAATAATATTATTGCATAATAATTTTTATTTTAAAGATTTACAAAGCTATTTGTACAGAATTTATTTTTCGCCTGCGATTTTTGAAAAATTAAGTTACAGTTATACTATATGATAAATTCTATTTTTAGATTTCATTTAAATGTGACAATCCAGAGAAATATTTGAAAAGAGACCTTTTGTTGTTTTTATCTAAAAGAAGCAGGGCAATGAGACCAATTACTGAGGGGAAACCATTTGTCGAGGAAACAGTTGATTTCTTTTAACCTCAAACTGAAATATTCCATTTTTTTTTGTAGAAATGATTAAATCATTCTCAGATGAGCTTATAAATCTTAAAAATTAAGTTGACTGGGTAATATAATAAAATATAAAAGTGGTCAGAATAATATATCTATGAATTTGAACTTTATACAGGGTGTTTTTTATCTTGAGTCATCGAAATATCTCAAGAAATACGCATTCAACGAAAAAAATGTCCATGATAAAAACTTCTTATTTTCGAGGAAAAAAGTGACTCCGCGAAATAAAAAATATAGGTTTACCTTTGTAATTCAAAAGCTATCCCCCCTACCGTCCCCAGGGGGTGGGGTGTAAGTAAAATTTTTTCGGAGTTGTTTTTCTCCCTCGAAAATGAAAAGTTTTCATTACAGACATTTTTTTCGTTGGATGCACATTTCTTGAGATATTTCGATGTGTCTATCTATGCGACGGTCCGTGAAGAGGAGTTGGAAAAAGAATTTCTCGAGGTAATACTCGTAAGTGGCCACCTTTAACAAGACAGAATCCTGGCGAATCCTATCCATAAGGACCTCCAAGTACGAACCGAGGAAATAATCAAGAAAGGTTTACCCACAGAGGAAAGAAAGCTTCTCATAAAAAAGTTCCATCCTCCGAGCAACTGCCTTTTTGCGGACCCGCCACTATTGAACATCCAGCTCAAGGCCGCTTTACAAAATGCCATTACCAACCGTGATACTTGTATTAAAGAAACAGTGGAAAGGATCACGGCTTACATAGGAGGCATGATGCAAGTCTTGGTGACTGTATTGCGAATATCGGTAAACGAAATGCTCACAATTATTGAAACACTTAACGGTGTTACACGATTTTCAGCCGAGTTGCAACATGAGGAAACAATCACCCGGAGAAAACTCGTGCTAAAAAACATTAACGCGACGCTGCGAGATGCCTTGAACGCGACCGATTCAGGTGAGCTGCTTTTCGGTGAGAACCTGGATGAGAAAATGAAAACTGCGAATTCCCTTAAATCAATGACCAAGACTCTAAAAGCGAAGACGACTTAAAACATCAATGTTTCAAAAAACTCCGAGGGCCCGCGGCATCATCAACAACACAGGCGTTAAAATTGTATAACGTCGAGCGGACAACGGAGGAACTCGTAAAACTCGAAGTACCAATCGATCACGTTGGATGCACATTTCTTGAGATATTTCGATGTGTCAAGATAAAAAAAAACACCCTGTATTTCATATTCAATTTTTTGGGTAATTTTCACATAGTTTAATGCCATTGTCAAAAAACAAAAAGAGATAATACTTGCGTCCTTAAATAAGCTGATTTATTTTTTATATTAACCATACTAATAAAAACTGAAATAAAAAAATTTAATTGATATTCATAAATATTTATAGTTTTGGGTATTTGCGATTTGTTGATCAGGAAAAGAATTCTTCACAAAAATTTTATATTTCAAATAAGATTTTTTATTTTCCTCATAAAATTTTGATTTCAGGTTTGCACATCTGGTAGTTGTACAATTACATAACACTGGTTGGTTACACAAAGCTTTTCAGGTAATTGTTACTTTTGTGGATAATGGTATTTACAGGTATAGACCATTGTTTCGACATTTTCACTTTTTTTAGTTAAGTCATTTCTCTGTACAATAGGAGTATTCTTGTGAAATATAATACAGTATAGTAGATAATGAAACAAGCGATCAAGTTTAAAAAGGAATATAAGGAAATTACCAATAAGTCTAATGATCAATCAGATTTTTTCATAAACATAATTATAATCCCACCTGAAAAAACTGATGAAATGATATGTCTCGAAAATCTCGCAATCATTGTTGTTAAAAATTTGAATGGCATTTCATGACTCGACATTGTTTCATATCTTGAATTTGAAATTTTGGAAACTAAAATCCACAAATAATCCATTGTATTTCGCGCCTCTTCTTCGAGATCACACTGTAGTAACGCCTTCTTTATACCGATGGTGCTACAATTTTCAGAGTTACTAGAAAAAAAAAAATTTCTCCTATTACATAGAGACCTATCTTTCCGTCATTTATTCGCTTTCTTTGTACCGATGAATACTGATCGCACCTGCATAATTATCAAAAGAACATCAAGAAAAAAGAGAACAATGAGAAAGAAAGGTAAACGAAAACGTTCCTCCAAACGTAATGAGGATCTCCATAAAAGAATTAAAGTGCTAGAATGCATAATCGGAGATTCAGGTAAGAAAAAAGTACATGCACACACGTGTTCCGTGCACATACGTCCTTTTTCACGCAGCAAAAACTTCGTGCAAGTAATGTTTGCCACTTTTGGGAAGTGTTGCAAATAAAATGAAAAACGCAATCTATGCGGGATTACGCCCATAGTTGGCGCGTCAGTTTGCAACTGACGCGACAAAAAAGATAGGTTATGTTTGCTATGTCAAACATTAATTATGCTCGTTTGGGCAGGACTTTGCGAGTCCCGTTCCGCTCTCTCGCGGGCCAGTCACAAAAATATTCATCAATATCTTTTTTATAGATTATAACGGGGAAAAATGACGCTCACGTTATAGTGACGATGACTACGACGACGATAGAAAACGTTCACGAGAGAAGAGTTACAACTCACATTACTCAAGAAAAAGCAGGAGGATGAGCTGCATGCGAGACAGCCATAATTCGAGGAGTGAGAAGTTCGAATCTTCGGATGATTCTCGTCAGGACAGAGAGCGGAGTGGTTCACATAGCAAGAGAAAATCGGAATTCGATGTGGTGATTGAGAAAACTGCCTCCAAGATGCCCGTTAATGAGAAAGGTGTTGCACACAGCAAAGTTTCGTCTTCCTCCGATAATGCCCAGACCGTCGATGCGACGGTCCGTGTAGAGGAGTTGGAAACAGAATTTCTCGAGGTAATAGGTGGCCGCCTTGAACAAGACAGAATCCTGGCGAATCCGATCCATAAGGACCTCCAAGTACGAACCGAGGCAATAATCAAGAAAGGTTTACCCACAGAGGAAAGAAAGCTTCTCATAAAAAAGTTCCATCCTCCGAGCAACTGCCTTTTTGCGGACCCGCCACTATTGAACATCCAGCTCAAGGCCGCTTTACAAAATGCCATTACCAACCGTGATACTTGTATTAAAGAAACAGTGGAAAGGATCACGGCTTACATAGGAGGCATGATGCAAGTCTTGGTGACTGTATTGCGAATATCGGTAAACGAAATGCTCACAATTATTGAAACACTTAACGGTGTTACACGATTTTCAGCCGAGTTGCAACATGAGGAAACAATCACCCGGAGAAAACTCGTGCTAAAAAACATTAACGCGACGCTGCGAGATGCCTTGAACGCGACCGATTCAGGTGAGCTGCTTTTCGGTGAGAACCTGGATGAGAAAATGAAAACTGCGAATTCCCTTAAATCAATGACCAAGACTCTAAAAGCGAAGACGACTTAAAACATCAATGTTTCAAAAAACTCCGAGGGCCCGCGGCATCATCAACAACACAGGCGTTAAAATTGTATAACGTCGAACGGACAACGGAGGAACTCGTAAAACTCGAAGTACCAATCGACCACGAAGCCCTGGAGTCAAAATCGCAACCAGTCAGGGAATCAGAGGACTGTCAAAAAGCGTTATTAGCCCCGGTGAGTTGCCCCGCTGGATGGCTCATGTTTTTACTTTAAGAATGGTTGGAGATTACTTCAGAAAAAACTGTATTAAGCTAGGTCCAGGGTTATGAAATTTCCCTCATGATAGTCTTTCAGATCTCTCCTCCACTCGAACCACGTTGGTCTGAGGACGAAAAAAATGCGATTTCGGAACAACCATCCAAATTAATCACGAAGGGATTCATAACTCGTGCTCAACCTACCGAAAATCATTTTGTCACGAAAAACATTTTTCTCATACCAAAACCAGACGGCTTCTCTCGATTGATTCTCAATTTAAAAAAATTGAATCAAATCATAAAATGTGAACATTTCATGTTAGAAGACGATAAAACGGTCTGAAAACTTATGTCAGGAAACTGCTTCATGGCAACAGTAGATCTCAAAGACGCGTATCACCCAATCCCGATCGAAAAAGCACACAAAAAATACTCACATTTCACTTTTGAGGACACTCTGTTTAAGTATACTTGTCTTCCATTCGGGATGAATTCAGCTCCTTATGTTTTCACCAAAATCTTAAAACCAGTCATTGCGCATTTACGAGAATTAGGCTACGTCTCTGTTATTTATACAGACGATTCGTTATTCATGGGAAGTTCCGTTTAAATATGCCGGGATAATGTAAATTATTCGTGAAAACTCCTACAAAATCTCGGATTTATTATAAACGAGGAGAAGAAGCGGGTTTGCTTCGTCAAACAGAATCAGATATTTGGGCCTCATTTTTGATTCTCAAAAAATGACAATGGAATTACCGAGGGAAAAAGAAATTTGAGTCTCTAAAATAATTGAGGAAATTAAAAGTGAAATTTATGTTTGAACAATTTAAGGTTACGTTAGCGTTTTACACAAAAAATTGGTTTCTAAAAAAAAGGATTACAGTTTGACCAAGATTTGCAATTTTTTTAATACGTTCAGGTTATATTAACGTTTTTCACAAGAAATTGGTAACTTGAAACAAGAATCATTAGACTTCAAAAAATATTTACAATTCTGACCAATTTTCTATCATATTATGTTATGTTTTTTTTCTTCGTGAATTATTAGTAGAGTAATTTGTACATAAATAGGCCGGGGTACTAAAACGGAACCCCAGCTATTTAAAAAGAACTAGCAACGCCATCTATGTGTTACCATGTGAAATTCGTAGGTTTCGACGGTACGATGATCATCTATATGATGTTTAGAGTCTCGGGTCAATGTGTCGAAGGTTTTCGGTCACGTTGTCATGCGAACGATTTCCCAAGTTATTTTGGAAAAAAATTGGCGAAGTTCAAGTGTTTGCTATAACGTTTGTGCTAATTATTTTACATAAGTTTTCAACAATCTTGAATTTTTACTTGTTTGACTTCAGGTTTCTCTGTGTCAACCAACTGGGACTCCGAAGGCTCATGCTGTAGGTTTCAATAAAAGAGTGGTGAGACAATTTTTCGATATTCTGGGCGAAAAATAGCAAAATTGTTTTGAATGTTAATTTACGGGTTACGTTATGTGTTCTGATACCAAAAGTTAACAAAATACCTGCAAATATTGCTTATTGATGTAATTTTAGGTTGTTTATATATTTTTGACTCGGAGGTCCGTTCATGTACCCCGGTACGTTCATGTACCCCAAAGTGGTTTTTTTTCAAATTGAATATAATAAGCAGTTTTAAAAATACAAAATTTTCGGCAATTTAGTAGTAAGGAACGAAGACAGAACTACATATCCACGTGCTTCAGATTACATAAACGTACATACACTTGATACTAGAAAAAAAATAGTCAAGGGGTGCCGTTTATGTACCATTTACTCTATCTGAAACAAATTATTATAATTCAAAGAATATTTATAATATTCTAATAATAATAATAATAATAATAATAGGATGTAATGGCCTTTCAAACGAAAATCGGTTATTTTGAACACAAATTATTTAAATTCAATAACTAAACATACAATTAGGAGCAGCTTTAGGTTATTCTAGTGTTTTTCGTTGGAAATCGGTGCTTTGGCAAAAAATGTAACGGTTTGATTTTGTACCAATATTCATTTTATATTGTAATTTCGAAATTGCTTGATGGCGAAAATATTTACATGGACAATGTCGGTTCTCTAAAAACTATTACATTTCGGGATTGTCAGTGTTCAGCTCATTGAATTCCATAGTTTTGGTGTTAAGTCTTAGAAAGTTGAATATTCCATTAAAAATTATCAGAAATAGATGCTATTTGACAATCATGTGAACAATTGTCATTGAAAAATTCCGAATTTGACTATTCCTTAATGTTTGAGCTTTTTCCAGTCAATGCGCTCTATTATTGTTTACAAAACTAACTACAAGTGTCTTCCCGATTACAGATTAAAAGCAATTCTTAAATGTTTAAATAAATTGTTATAAACCATTTCGCCAATCGTTTATATCTCAATTAGTAGACTTAATTTTGTATGTAATCAACTAAGGAAGACTTTTCGATGGTTCTTTGCCATGACAATTTGCAAATTATGGCCAAAGACTGCTTGTCTTCGAGAATCGTCGACAATGACCGGTCAATGTTGGTTTCAGAATTTTAGTTTCTGGGACAGACATTGTCAAGCCATTGTAGACAATGGCCAGTTATTTTTTCTACACCTGTAATCACTATTATTCAGAAAAGTAATAGTAAATTGAAAAGTTTTGAGTGACCAACCAATGTTAAGAAATTACAAAACTAAGAACTGCCAGATATGATAAGTGTAAACTTCATATTAAATTTTCAAAAAGAAAATTTAAAAAAATCTTTTCCAAAATATAATAATTTGGTGATAAATTCATTTCCTGACCAACAAGTTCCTAATACCCAAAACTATAAATATAAATAATTCCTAATTAAATATTATAATAATATTAAGTAATAAGTAATTTAAATACTGATCAGGAAGAAGAGAAAGTACAGTTCACAGTAGTTTAATGAATATAGAAAATAAATCACCTTGTTTAAGAAAATGAGCATTAATTATTTTCGTCTATTTATGAAAATGGCATTGAACTCACGTAACTAAAAAAAAATATGATACATAAAAAGTTCAAATTCATAAATATATCATATATAAATTGTCGAGAAAATAAAAAGAAGTACACTATTATCACGGTTATTGTGTTATATTCCAGCGGGCACGTTCTATAATTGTTACGTAACCAAAAGGTAGCATTTATATATAATACGGTTACAGTAATGTAACACAACAATTACAGACCAAGTTTTCTATAATTATTCGATACTCGTTCCCTATGAGGTAACGTAACCGTTACGAAGTGGTGTTACAATTTAGTGCTATCGAATTTTAAGAATTTCACAATTTTACAGATATGTAACGCAGTGATGGAACTAATACGTCACAAGAGTATCACTCTTGTCATAGATCATTTGTTACATCAATATTCAATACCCATTCCATAACTTTGCTACGTTACCGTCAGGAAACAAATTTACAATGTGGTGCTGTCACTTTTCTCAGAATTTTTAAGTGTCACAGATATGTAATGCAGTTATGGCACGAGAATACAACACTTGTTCTAGAAGAATTGTTTCGTAACTTTCCTGTATTCGTCCCGTGAGTAGGTAACGTAACGGTTACGTATGGGCAATGCCAATAAAGGAGTTTGATAACAATAATGTTATATTTCTTTTATGAAACAACGCTACATAAATGTATATCACGTTCTGCAATGGTTACATAGATGTGTGAAGTAATAGTTATGTATCCGTGTTACATATTCGTTATGTAATTGATTTCTATATTTGACACACAACCTTTATAGATCTTGTCAACACTGCTACGGAATTGTCGCAAACCATTCAAAAATGTTGTAGCATTGTTATGAAATTTTTATGGACTGATTACACAAATTTACGTTGTAACACTCTCACAGATATTTTACGGCACTGCTGTAGAACAATTTCACTTTATAACCCAGCTCCAGAATTGTTACAAAACATTTTCTTGACAATTCTGTAACGCTGTTACAGAATTGTTACGGATCTGTAGCGGAAAATTGTTTCGTTTCGTCGCCTATTGTTACATTTTTTACAATGAATGTGCCACACCTACAGCAAAATATAGGAAAAAGAGTCTGTGGGACGCTACCGATAAGTTCAAAAATATATTTCGTGCACATTATAAATTTTTTCATTTTTTGACAGTGAAGTAATACTATAAAATTTTCAGCATCTTAAAGTTAATAACGAGCTAAAGTAAAAAATATATCAGATTGTGTGATACGTCCATACTGTCCCTTCGAAATGTATTTTTACATAAGTTTGAAACTAATAATTCATGTATTCTATAGTAATTTGTATTATTTGATTTTAATTACTGAATGCATTGTGGCTGAATGTATAATAGCTAATAAAGATCATTACATTGATTTACAGGCAGATGCACTAAATTATCATCTCAAGTCAGTTTTGATCCGAAAGATCCAGGTAAACCGACATAGCCTGCATATTCTATTATGAACTTTAACTCTTGTTTCAGAATAGACATTATTCTATGTTAAATTTTACATAGGAGCCGACTAGTGTTACGGAATTTCCCGTGAGACTGACCCGGTCAAGTATATTACGAGAAATTCCGTGATAATAGACAATTCGTCTTACATTAATAAACATATTTTACAGATGAATGCATAAATATAAAAAAACGTTTTAAAAGCGGAAAGGACGTCTATACCTGCCAATAATTTTAATTCGAAAGGTAATACTCAACCTCTTAGGGTATCCCATCAATATAGTTTGCCAGATATAAAAAATAAACCGGTTTGTTTTAGCACACTAACATCGCGATATAATTGAGTTTACTTCTATAAATCTTGAGATTGATATAAATGCTATAAAAATTCGTGACAGCAAATATTCATTTCTTAAGTTCTGAAAAACTTGAAATTTCTTTAATTTTTGCAAAATGAAAATTATTTCAAGTTATTAAAAATAAAAAATTTCACTCTTCTCTTAATGTTTATAGCATTTTTTCTACATAAGATAAAACCGGCATCAATTTAATTATCGTCAGCAGTGTACATAAAAAATTAGTAAATAAATTACATTACTTTATTTGCTCCATTATACATTTTTCATGGAAAGAGCTGCGTGTCATCCTATACATCCTTGCCGAGAACTCTAAAGGTATTTTAGTTGAATTCTTAACAATAATTTCATTTTTAACCAGAAAGAATTTTTTACCATAAAAGATGATTTTTTAATCCAAAGGGACAAATTCTCAACAGAGCGGTTCAATTTCTGATAAGAAAAGATGAGTTTAACAGAATAGCTGGACTGCCAACAAAAGAAACAAACATCTAATAAAATAGTTGAATTTTCAGTTTACAAAAGTACTCTAAGAAGAAACGAATTTTCAATCAATTGAATTCACCAAAGATAAACGAATCTTCTCGGTCAGCCTTGTTACAGTTTCAAATTTCAAGTCACGAGTTCTTTGAAAGCAGTCAATAACTTGAAGTGTAGCAGAAGAGATCGTTCTTCTGAAAAATACATTGAAAAAATCTGTCAGTTTTTTCCACGCGCTTATTTCTTAATATTTTTCAGTGCTCTCAAATAGTTTTTACATGTAGTAGGAATTTCTCCTACTGAAAACGTAATTCACGATGAGTATTTGACTTGTAGCATTTTATCTTTTGACAACAAAAAAAATATATAAAATGTAAAGGAAATTTATGATTTTTTATTAATTACCATAAATTTATTGAGACTCGCGGAAATTCACGGAAACATGCGAAAATTTATGGAAATTCGCGAAAACTTCCGACAATTTATGGAAATTGCTGGGAAAGTTGTGGAAACTTTCTGAAATGAAAGAATGAAAATTCAGGGAAGCTTTTAACCTTATTAAGTTTCTATTCACGGTTGAGATTTCTGGTCACATTTTTGGAGCATTGAATTGTCTTCTTTCACCTTACAGACCAAACTGCAGGAATAAATTTCTCGCATCAAGTTGTAGTTGGGTGTATACTTTTAACAACGAATAATACAAATTATAATGTAGCTTCGGATGAGATTGACACTTCTGTTGACGGAAGGCATGTCCTCGGAAAAGTTTCAGGCGATGAATGAAGGTTGGGTGTTTGGATAGCTAGAACTGTAAATGATCTTAAGGAGAAAGAGTTGCGGGATACAATGCGCGAGAGGAAGTTAGATATTTTGTGTCTATCGAAAACAAAGCAAAAGGGATGTGAAGTAAGAAACATAGAGAGCGAACTTAAACTTTGGTCAGGATTGGATGATGAATCATATGGTAGCCAAGGAATCGGTCTGATTATGAATGAAAGAGCAAAAAAACATGTCAAAAAGTATGAATGTGTATCGCCTAGATTACTATGGGTTAGAATGAAAGTGGGAATCAGAAGGCTATTCATTATAGCGTGCTACGCTCTAGTTGATGGGGACAAGAGATATGTAAAAGATACCTTCTAGGACTAGTTAAATGATGTATTAGGGACTTCCGATCCTGGTGAAAGAATAATTTTACTCGGAGATATGAATAGCTGGGTTGGTGTGCAACGTGAAGATACCGACAGGGTACTGGGTCATTTCGGAGACCCAGAAACTAACGGTAACGGGGATAAATTGACTAGCTTATGCTTAGAAAAAGGCTCGTTCATTACGAATACTTTGTTCAGGCATAAAATGATCCACATGTATACTTGGTGCAGAAGCGAAAGTCACGGTATGATTGACTTTGCTGTAGCGTATGAAAGACTGAGAGGGCTTGTAAGGGATACAAGGGTTATGAGAGGCTCTGATTGCGGATCGGATCACTACCTCTTAGTTTCAAAAATGAGTCTAGGTCAAGGGTGCCGGAGAAGAAGAATTAATGATGAGCCGAAGCAAACGCGAGTTAGAATAGGGAATTTGCAGAAACCAGAAGTACAGCAGGTGTGTCGTGGAAAGCTGTATAAATATTTAGGACATCATGAAGAAAATTGGAAGACTGGCTTAGACAACAAAAATATAGAGGGAGCATGGATAATACTACGGCATAGCATCTTCAAGAGTGCATCTGAAGTGTGCGGTACTGCGGCTGAGGGAAGGAAGGCTGGAGATGCTTGGTGGAATGATGAAGGCCGCGTAGCTGTCAGCGAGAAGAAGCAGGCTTCCTCGAGACTATTAAATAGTAAAGGTCAAAAAATTGTGTGGAGGTCAAGCTATGGAGCATAACAACCTTCACATTGAAGATGATACGTTAGACAATTCCGTTGTAGGTAGCGGAAGAAGAATCAATATCGACGACATTATATCCGTGATTAAGAAACTAAAGAATGATAAGGATAGTGGTGTGGATAGCATCATCGCTGAAATGCTCAAGAACGGTGGCAAATATTTGTTTGTGTGGCTGACCGAATTTTTGAAACTGTGTGCTGTGCATGGTGAAGTTCTGAACGGTTAGAGAGAGCGATTATTGTCCAAGTCTACAAGGAAACGGGTGATAAAGGCGACTTTACTAATTATGGAGCGATTAGTCTACTAAGTACCGTGGGCAAAACATTTACCAGAACAGTCATTGACAAAGTCATAAGAGTAGCTAATAAATGACTCTGGGATGTCCAATGCGGATTTATGCCAGGGAGATCTCATGCGGATCAGATATTTAGCTTAAGGTAGATCATAGAAAAAAGTTTGATGGTAAACAAAAGAGTTTTTTGTGCATTTGTTGATGTGGAAAAAGCTTTCGATAATGTGAATGGATCTAAACTTTGGGAAGTTCTGAAAGAGTATGAAGTGAATGGTTGGCTTCTAAGAGCGATAAAAGCAATATATGATAGTAGTAAGGCGAGTGTAAAAGTGAATGGACAACTGAGCGATTGGTTCGATATTAGGCAGGGCGTTAGGTAAGGATGCGTTATGCCCTCCTAGATGTTTAATATACACATGGACAAATCTCTAAGAATGGCTCTCTTAGACGAAGAAGGAGCTGATCTCGGGACCGTGATAGTACGTGGCCTGGCGTTTGCAGATGATAAGATTGTTACGGCAGAATCAGTCGACGACTTGCACCGAATGGTGAGCAGACTGGATACAGGCATGAAGAGTATGTATCTTAAGATTAACGCAAATAAAACAAAAACTATCGTGTTTGGAAGGAGGGGTGAAAAACCAATATGCAACATTGCTTCAAACAAAGAGAGGATAGAACAAGTTGATGAGTTCGTGAATATTGGAAGTTTATTTACTGCTGACGGAAACATAGATGCAGAGATATCCAGACGTATGAACGAGGATAGGAAGATTATCGGCAGTGTACAATCTATTAATAGTCGTAAAAATGTAATGAATAAAGATAAAATTGCAATATATATGTATCTCTGCTTGCACCCAGAGCGCTGTATGGTGGCGAGACCTGGGCGTATCAAGAAAAGTATAGGAGCAAAGTGAACACGGTTGACATGCAGTTCCTGCGGAATATGTGTTGTAAAAGGCTAATGGACAAAGTCAGTAATGACTGAGTTCTCAAAGAATGTGGTGTAGAAGGAACATTGTTTGACAAGAGTAAAAGAAATTTGCTTAGATGGTTTGGTCATGTTGATAGAATGAGTGAAGAACGTTTAACGAATCAAGTATATTTAGGTAAAGTGAGAGGTAGCACACCCAGAGGTAGACCAAA
>JAUMHM010083355.1:0-13383 GCA_032362435.1 Melikaiella ostensackeni
AAAAAAAAAAAAAAAAAAAAAAAAAAAATCATACCATTATCATACCATTAAGCCAAATCCCTTTCGCGGTAAGCGTAACTCGTTCAGCTCTAGCCTCATTATCAGAGATTAAGAAATTTATGTGGTTTAGGGTAAGAACAGGATGTGTATAAGAGGGGATAGGTTTTAGATCAATCTAGAAGTCGCCTGTTGTTCATTCAAATGACCCACTCGTTCCACAGCAGCGCTCCGACACGGGTCGCTGATCAATGTCTCTAGCAATCACCCCAGATGAAGAGCTTCACAAGAGCCATTATACTAATCCGTTAAGGAAATATCTTCACGCGGGTCCACCAGTATCCAAAATCTTTCGTTTCAGGCATCACTCTTCTTCTTATAAGCAATTGTCCTCCATACATCCCTATCCTTGCATACATCTTTTGTTTCCGTTACATCCATACATCGATTCATGCATGCTCTTGTGTTTCTACGACTCCTTATATCCCTTCGCTCCAGAGTCTCATTCACACATTCCAACCAAAACATTAAACATTAATTTTTAATTGTTTATCAAAAATTTAATAAGCAAATGCATAACTTGGCCGTTTCCCAACATACAAGTTTCGTTTTTCCAGCATAATCAACTATAAATATCTTAATAATAACTCAATAACTTTGCAGTTAGACTGCAATTGTGTATTGTTTAAAAAAATTGAGTGAATAAAAGCATAATTTGGAAGTGCTTTAGTATATAATGCTCGTTTTTTCAGTCGAATAAACTAAAATAATGTTTCTGATGTTTCTTTTTGGATATCTAGATATGTACTTAATGAGAATTTTCTATTGTTTAAGAAAATTGTAATAAAGTATTGATGCACAATTTTCATATTTTCAAGAAATAGATTTCATTGTTTAGCAGAATCAACCCCAGATGTGAAAAATACAATGTAAAACGAAATAAGACGAAACTTGCATCCTGAAAAATGGCCAAATTAGGAATTTTTAAGTTGAATTTGTTCAAACAAAACACAATTATAGTCTAATTTTAAAGTATTACAGCAAACTCTATGGTTAAGGTATTTATAATAGTTGATTCTGCTGAAAAAACGAAGCCCATCTACCTACTGAAAAATGGACTTAAATATGCCTAGGTTTATCATTGAATTTGTTTAAATAAAATACACTGTTCTCTAGCTGCACTAAGTTTAACAGTAAAACGCCATCTATGAAATAATTATAGATAATTCTGCTGAAAAAACGAACCTATGTACTAAAGCACGGCCAAACAATGCATTTTTTGTTCAATTTGTTCAAATAATACACAATTATGGTATAACTGTAAAGTGTCACAGCAAAAAGGCATTGGGGTAATATTTATAGTTGGTTATGCTGGAAAGACGACACATATATGCTTAGAAACGGCCAAATTATGCATTTGTTCACTAAATTTTCAATAAACAGTCAGGAATTATTGTTAAGCTTATTTATGTTTTAAGTTAACATTATTGAACTTCCATCTCCTTCTAAAAATATCGGTCCAATATATTTATGTATCGACCCCACTGTGCAATAAGGCTCATTTTTTCAAAAACTACTGTTCTACATCTCTGATAGGTACAATTTTTTAATAACATTTTAATCTTTTAATCTACACGGACAAAAGCAAAAAAGAGACGGATTTTTGATGTAAAAAAATGGATTTTAGCCCCAATTATTCAAGCAAATAATGATTTTGAACGACTTTCAATGATTTGGTTAGGCTTATGCAAGGGTCCTGAATACATTTCTACAAGAATTTAAAAGAACCATTAAACTGTAAGGTGTTAAACAACCTTTAATTGAAGCTGTGCCGCTACCTTGGCGCCGCCATGTTTGCAGTATATATTCTTTATCTACAGAATAAAAACTATCGATTAAGAACAAAAATAGCGATTAGAACGCAAGTGGTCGGCAAGTGAACGGAAAGAGGGGTAATCTACTTGCCTACATCTAGACGCGTAATTCACTCTCTAAGAATGAGCAATTACAAACAAACAAACAAAATTTTGCACTTGTTTTATAAAATTTTGAAGTGTTCCTAATGTTGCACTATGCTGAACTCTAAGAGGTTCCTTTTAATCTGTGAGAGATATCGAATTATTCTTCTATTTTTCAAATTCCTCAGTGTCGAAACAACTTGTAAACTTGCTGCTCTACAGACTGCTAGCCCACTTGCCAAGAACGGGGCTGGAAAAACGAGAAGAATCAAGTATGGAACCCCTCCTTTTACTTTCTATAAGGGTCGCAGCTTTAAATACGAGTCTCCACAGCTAAGAGGGAGTAAATAATGAACGCTGAAATGTTGCGTTCAGGAGAAGCAGAGGGTTGTTTTAGTAGGTCAATATATCGTTCCTTTTCTTGTTAATATAAAATAATAGTAGCCTGCTTAAAGCCGAAAGGTGGTAAATTAATTTAGCAGGAATAAATCCTTTCGATAAAGGGCCCCGGTAGCTCAGGCGATAGTACGCTGGGCTTCCGTTCAGGAGAAGCCAGGAGTTCGATCCCTGAGCCGGGTACCCATGAAAATTTTTCTATGTATTTCTACCGAGGCTTTGTTGGTTCAGAATCCACCTTGAACTGTAGGCGCGCTCAAAAGAGGTTAGTGATCTCCCAGAGAAAAGGATGGCTTCACTCACCATACTTTACGCGCAGGGCCGTGGCGATGGTCTCGGGGCCCGCGGGCCGAGTTTTTGGGGGGCCCTTTTTCAATGAAAAATTTCAAAATCGACTTCTAAAACAAACGAAAAAATAAAAGGGAACGGTAAAGAAATAACACGCCAGCGATATACGTAATTCGAAATCAATATATACATTTTTTAATGTTTCCAATAAAACATCAATTTTCCATTTATATAATATAGATTGTTTTCTCTTCACAGGCAAGTTAGCAATATCACAGGTTACCACTATATCCACTAGCTTACGACTAGGCATGATAAAGAATAACGCAGCAGAACGCAGTCTAGGTTTTCAAATTGGTAGCATTCTTGTAATGAGGTACGCAAAAATGAATTGCGTAAAATATAGTATAAATAAATCGGAGAACGTGATAACCTTTTCCCACAAGCTCTGGGGCTCTGGGGTTATTTTGGGATACTATATCGAAAATTAATGTGTCACATTATTGTTGAAGTTTAAAGAGGGGGCCTCTCGCAATCAGGGGCACTTATAACTTGGAATATACATAAAGAAAGATTGTTTTCGATACATGCTTTATTAAAAATTGAACTATCATACTGTTGTTAAAGAACTCGGAGTCCCTCGAATTTGAAGGGCCCCCATGACTAAAATAAATATGAAAAAAGTATTTTCTTGTCAATATTTACATTTATGGTGATCTCTTACCGGAAAAAATTTTTTTGCACAAAAAATTTTTTCGGAAGAAAATTTTTCCGTTCCGGGGGCGCTGGGATGCCGCCCCGCTTATCCCGCCGTCGCTACGGCCCTGCCTATCCGGTGCCTGAGTTCGGGGGCTACTTGCGATACTGCCTCAGGATGGCTCGCCAAAAACGGCATGTCTGCTACTGTGGCGAGGCTACGTCTGGTTAGGGAGGCTGCCAAATGGGTGCAGTGACAGACTCTCGACGGTCGACTCGACTACTGTGTCATGGGGTACACCTGGCACCACAAGAGATAAAATTTGCAGAAAGTTGGAAAAAATGAAAGCACCGACATCCCACTCGGTGAAGCTGCCCGGATGTGAAACATTATCTTAGGGAAAAACAAAAGCTCGGGTGTGACACAATCGACTCCTCAGAAACCTGAGCCACAACGGGTGCTCTTATGAGGCCCGTCGCCCGCCGAAACACAGAAAAAACAAAAGACGAAATGCGTAGCAGATAAATTTTGAAACGGTAAAAAATTCAACGTATTTCGGCGAAAGTTTCACTGAAGTTAGGAGAATAATTTTGACATCATCTACTACGTCACGTTGTTAGCTTTGCCAAGTGAAACAATAGCGAGTGAATTGGAGTAGAACGTAGGATCGGTAACAAAAAACACAAGACATTGTTCTTGCTTATAAATATTTTCTGAAATAGCCAGAGGTGTAGTCCTTAAAAAAGTGGCCTGGCGGTACATTCATAGAAACTTACCAGAAATTTCTGAAATATTACTTGAAACTTACCAGAAATGTCTATGAATTTTCTGGAAAATTAATGGGAATTACTGCGAGTTTATTAATATTCGTGTAAAGCATCAAATATCTTTAAAATTTGGGATGTGCGATTAAAAAATAATATATTGGAATCTACGATTTTTTACGATTCCACGTATATATACCATGATTTGTCTAAAAAAAAATTGAAATCCATTTTTATAGATATATTTTCATTTTTGTCTTATCGTAGGTTTCATTCTTTCTTAAAATTAATTCCTAATACCGTGTAAAATTTTGAGACACAGTTCTAAGGAAATTAAGTTTTGGGTTGAAGAACTTCCTCCTTGAGGAAGGAACCTGCTTATTTTTATCGAACCATTAGGCTATTGTCTGGTCACCTATCGGCAGGCTCAGGTCGATGGATCCTTCCCAACAGGTACCCTTTGTTCATAAACTAGTCAAAATTTCTCAATATGCTATTGGAAAATAAGTTATTCGGAATCTACCATTTTTTATGATTCCACGTATGCGTAACTTCTCTAAGAAAATTTAAAATTTGACAAACAATAAATATTGCTGCTTAACTAAAACTTATTATATTTCAAACTTTTCCAGATAAAATTACGTATGATAGGGATCGAAAAAATTGTAGATTTCGCATATCTGTTTCTCAGATCACTAATAATTGCAAAATTAATCATTTTTCAAAGTTCTCAATTTTTACCTGCTCACTGACTCTGAGACTCTGACGCATGAGTAGGTATACGAGTATATTATAAAATGTAACCAGAAAAAATTCACGATCTGGGAAATCAAACGACAGTTTACTGCATTCTGGAAATTTCAAATATTATAATCCATGCATTGCCATAAATATATTCTTATGACGTATTATTGTCCTGAAGTGGGTTTCATTCTGTCTTAAAATTAAATTATCAATACTGTGTAGACTATGTAATGTAGATGGCCATTTCAATGCTTAATAAAAAAACTTTTCTTGCGATAATAAAGAGGTCTGGCGCCGCCAGGCCTTCAAAAAAGCAGCCTGGCGGTGCCAGACTCAGACATGCCTGGACTACACAACTGGAATTAGTTCAAACTATAGTATATGTGAATGGGGAGTTCTGGACCACTTTTTTCGTACGATTAGTGAACTTGCGGCTAGAATGTAGAAAGCAGACGCTTGGTGTCGCTCTGTGTTCTGGCTCAAGAATAAGACTAGTTTGTTATAGATTCCTTTATCGACATTTACCGTCATTGTAAAAGGTTCCATGACTCGTGCTCTCGAGGAAAAGATCTTGCGTAATAGTATCTAGAAGTTTCTGTGACGTGTTGCATAATGTGAGAAAGGTTAGGGTAAGCGCCCTGGAACGTATGCATCACCCATGCATGCGCGTGTGGAGGAGCCTTGCGTGTCGGAAGCGTGTGCGTGTGTAACGTTTCAGCTTATGATATGATGTGAAGAGGAAGAAATGATGAATATTCTGCTATGTGAGGATAATGTGAACGAATACTTTAGATTGTTTTTGCAACACCTTCATGGAATAGCCTCTTTCCATGCAGATGTAACAAAGTATTTTTCTTCGGAATTTCTATACTATACTAAACGGGATGAATCTCTACTTCAGGAAAAGAATGAAAGCATGTGAAGACAAAGAGCTTTATATGAAAGATGCCAAGGCAAAAGGGGTCAATCAACAAATTTTCGAAAATGAATTTTTTTGCTTAAAAAATCTAAAAAGAAATGAAAATAACAATTTCCTGAAAGCGTGTATTTCAATTTGAATTTCGAACACTTCTTCTGAAAACTTGCAATATCATCATATCATATATATCATATCATCATATATCAATATTCCTTATTAAGTGACGCGCTTGCGCAGTGATGTTTAGCAGTCGATATCAGGACGTAGAATTTTTTGGGTTTTATTGCGTGATTATTGCAATATAATATTACGGTAGTTTTTTCTGTGAAAATGAAACTTCGAATGATTCGAAAATTTCGAAATTTGGAAACAACTTGTGAAAAAAAGATGACGAAATAATATGGATCCAGACCAGTTTGGGTATTAAGTTTCGAAAGAATAAAAAAAGGATCTGACAGACATGGTTGCCTACATGCCACCTTCTGCGAAAAACTATGTTCAAGAAACCATGGACGAACAATGAATATATTAAATAATATTAATCTTCATTCTCCAGGGTTGCATTAGTTTTTTCTATTCTTATGAAACAATTTGATTTGGAACACGAAAAAACAAACAGTTTATTTTAAATTACTAAATCGATTTTAGAAAACGTTTTTCGTCTTTCTTGTGAACTCACGGAAATGTGGATTGACCCCTTTTGCCG
This sequence comes from Melikaiella ostensackeni, assembly GCA_032362435.1. Lineage (NCBI taxonomy): Eukaryota > Metazoa > Arthropoda > Insecta > Hymenoptera > Cynipidae > Melikaiella > Melikaiella ostensackeni. Next base: position 6,470 of record JAUMHM010083355.1, read on the forward strand.
TAGCACCCATCATATGTTGTATTTGGGTGATGTGTACAATCAAATTGAATTTGTGAACAGAAAATACATGGTACGAAACTTTCATGTAGCGCTTAGTGTTTAAGAAACGTTCGTCCGAGCAATATCGTGATGCCAAATACTCCTCGAAATCAAATGCTGTATTCTACAACATATAGCCTAAATTTAGCGTTCATAAAACAAATCATTGTTGGAGCCAATATTAAAACAAATGGCAGCTTGACTTCATCAGTTCAACTAGCTGCAAGTCATCCACATGCAACCGTATCCATCCGTTACAAAAATAAAAAATAAAAAATTCGTCTCATTTCATCATATTTTATTGAAGAAGAGAAGCTGCAAAGCAGCAGTTTTGGAACTTTAATTATCCATTTTACTGTATCATTGCGTAGTGATCATTTAGTGGCATTGGATGAATTTGATGACAATGAAGATACAAATGCATCAAAAAAACGAAAATATCCATTTATATTGCAAACAAGAACGTTTGCTGTTCTCAAGGAAGTGAATCCACGTGTCAACTGATATCTTCTTCAGTTGAGTGTTGTACCATTTCAACGTGTTAAAGAGGACATCACTGAAACTATAGCTTCAAGCGTTTGGTGAGATGTCAAATCAGTGGATGTGAAAAGTATAAAGTTATATATACACCAAAATTTGAAAAATAAAGCTTCCAGAAAAGTTGTGTTTTCTAATTTCATGCATGTCGACATTTTTGTTCCATTTCAGACGCGTAGCACGCTGTAAATATCAACTTGTCGACGTTAGCAATTTCCTTTCGCCGGCTTACGCAGCTCCTTCACCACCTGCAGCTTCTCTCCGTCGATTTTCGAGTGAGATTTTTTGGTGTCCAGCTGAGATTTGAGCCTCTGAATTACTACTTGCCAGCTCTTGTTTTGTTACAGCATCAATTTTTAAGTTTTTCAGAAGTTCATTTGTAGAAGATTCTAGACTTCCAATCATCATACTTTGGTTCGCAAGGATGCTCTAACTTTATAGATAGACTCCATTTCATGTTGTATCACATGCTGTGTTAGATTTGAAGTTACTGTCTGACTTAGAATCTTAGTTTCAGTTGAATTGTATAACTTTTTGTTTTCAATATCAAAATTGCCTCCGGACGTGACTTTGAATCCAACTTAATATGTTGGATCGATTACTATCGGCTTAGTATGACGTCCGAATACGTCAATACTGTTTTTGTTTAATCTTCAGCTGGCTTAAAAGATACTTTGGCATAATTATCATTCAGATCTTCATACTCAAAATCTTCATTCTTCACCTCGGACGTTTCCAAATTAATGAAGTGTGCTCAAGTGTACACTCGGAAAATGTATGAAAAGCGTACTTGGGAAAGTGTGCATTAGCATTGCACAGTGGCAAATATTGAATTCTTTTGAATCCCCTCTTTGTCCTCGGATTTTGAATTTCCAAAGCAGTAGAAGTTGTTTTTTAAATTGTATCCCTTTCTGCACCCACCATACCGATACAAATTCACTAAAAATTCACTAAATATTCTCAGGTTAGTCAAGCTTCTGAGATTTCTCTCTACAAGTACCCTCGCAAGTACCCAGGTAGCACTTTTGAAAGATCTAAGTAGCCCTCATAAAGTTTCTGAAGGCTCATAAGCTTCGTTTTGTAAGTATAATGGAAATTTTCCTAAGTAGCAAGGAACTACAGAGGCTGCCTTGAAAGAGAGGCGCATGAATATTCCCCAAATTCTATTTTCCCTAATATTTACTTTACCTAAAATCATTTAACCGCATCGCAATTTTCTATCATTTCTGTTTATCCTAACGGCCAATTTACCTCATTTTTATTTTTCCGAGTTACCATTCGTCTTAATTTTTATATTTCCGAATTATCATTGGACATAATTTTCATCTTACCGAATCATGAATTGACATAACTTTTATTTTTCCGAATAAGCACATAACCTAAAATTCATCCAAACAAAATGCCATTTGTCATAATCCCCGTGTTATCGAAACTGCGTGTAACATAAATTTCATTTTTCCTAAAATGACGTCCGGCCTTCTCATTGGCTGACTCGATTTTCGCGGCATTATTAAGCCGATCAGAATGCCGAGCGCCATTTTAGGACTAATGAAATTTATGCTACATGCAGTTTTGATGACATGGGTATTATGACAGATGGCCTTTCGGTTAAATGAATTTTAGGTTATGTGTTTATTCGGAAGAATAAAAATTATGTCACATAGTGTTTCGGAAAAATAAAAATTATGTTAAATAGTAATTCGGTATTATAAAAATTATGCCAAATTATAATTTGGTAAAATGAAAATGAGCACAAAATGTAGTTTGGAAAAATAAAAATTAGATAAATTGGCCATTAGGATAAATGAAAATTATAGCAAATTGCATTTCGGTTAAATGATCTTACGTAGTATAAATATTAGGATAAATAGAATTTGGGGAATATTCATGGGCCTCCTTGAAAAAGTAGGTCCAGCTCGGCATCTGGCTAGCGGCTAGCGAAACAGGTAGAAAGGATTCTTGTAGTACAGTTGCAGTACAGCGGCCAGATGCAAGAGCTTCAAATATAATTTTTTTTCAATTTCCAAATAAGGAATTCGAAAGTTCAAAAGTCAGAATCTACGGCTTTACACAATTACAAATATCTGGCATTTGCTTTGAAGAACTCAAAATACGTCATATTTTGTATGTATCTCGTAAACTGTACGTGATTCGTAAAAACAGGTAGCAATTTTATATTTACCATCAGAGGAATACTGTATATAAATATAAACATTTATGTTGTCACATATAAATGTATGCACGTAAAGAAGTAGATAGCAATTTTTAAAGTGTTTAAGAGATTAGTTTTAAAAAGGTTTTATGATAGCGAGACCTTAAATATTCAAACTGTGTATTGTACTTCGGTATCTTCAAGGTTCGACTGCCATAAATTAAGTCGTAAATAAGGACCCAAATCGCTGAGACTTTTTCTAGAGCAGAAGTCGTTTAAATAATACCTCAAATTTGACAGAAATCGACCTAATCTGAACTGGCCTGACATTTTTGCCTAAGGTATTCCTGAGATTTTGTTTGGGCAGGGCAGCGGCGAATGTATTTTTCTGAATACTTTTGGATACCACAAAGCAACCACGAAATAGAACATTTTCAATCCCTTTTGATTTAGCACATTTCGCTACTTTTATTTACTGTTTTTCGAATAATAATGAGGTAAAGAGCTTTTTAAAACACAGAATTGTCATTTGGTCATTCTACGTTGTTAGGATTAAATTCCATACAGATAGGTGTGGAGAAAAATAATTTTTTGAATTTTTGATCATGATTTTATATTTTTGTAAATGGTAATATTTGAATAAAGCGAATATTTCACGATGAAGAGATATATTGTTATGTACAATCCTACTAGATTTTGCAAATTTTATACTTTTGAAGCGTGTTCTAATGCGTTAAGGTGAAACGGTCATTTCATCTAAATGGTTCCTGTAAGAATACTCGAAAAATAATGCATGAATCGAAATATGTTATGAGTGAAAAAAATTGATTTGTTCATTTGTTTAAGAGAATTCTTACAGAGTTTCAACTTATATATATAATTTCAAAGTTTCGAAAATTGTAAAGTCGGCAAAGTAGGGACATGTCTTCAGGTGGATATCATATCTCTGATACTATTTTTATGCAGTTGCAATTTACGTACAATATGCTGACCTGTTTGAAAATAATTATTAATAATAAGTACTTGCATATTATCAATAAGAAATTTATTTAAAAATTCGAAGCACTTTGTAGCAGCAAAATATTAAAACATTATAATAACATAATTTAACAACTCAGATAAAACAACACGTATCATATCAATTTCTGGAACACATATCACATTTGTGTAATATGTATGCTGCAGCCGAACCAATGATAAAGTCTGAAGTACAGTTCAAGGATGGTAACTCATAAAAATTTATTACGATTATTGTAACTATTTTTTGTTAAACAATGTGTAAGTGCTCGTCCTTGAATTATCGTTTTCCTGAAGGCTTCTGAGATAAGAGGTTAGTTTCTGTAAAAATATGTGAAAAATAATGCGCAACTGGCACTTTTGATTTTTCAATGTTCAAGTCCAAACTACAGTTCAGGGGTGGTGACTCACGAGAATGAATTACCAGTGTTGTAACTATTTTTTGTTAAACAAAATGTAATTGCTTCTCTTTGAACTCTCGTTTTCCTGAAGGCTTCTGAAATAAAATGCCAGTTTCTGTAAAAATTCTTGAAGGATAATGCGCAAAGGGCACTTTTGATTTTCTAGTGTTGGAGTCTAAACTACAGTCCAAAGGTGGTAGGTCAGTTTCTGTAAAAATACATGAAGAATAATGCGCAAAAACCACTTTTGATTTTTCAGTGTTGAAGTCTAAATTACAGGGGGGACCAACTCATAAAAGGTAATTAATTGAACAAAAAAAAAGTTAAACAAAATGTATGTGTACGCCTCTCCATTCGCCGGTCCCGCGACAGAAAAGTTTAGTTTGTGCAAGTTTACTTGAAAAATAATGCAAAAAATGGGCTTCTGTTTTCTGAATATTAAAGTTTGAGTCATAGTATATGGGAGCCAGCTCATGAAACTTAATTCAATAGGGAGTAACTAATTTTTTCAAAAAAAATGTGAATGTTTTTTTTTCTATTCGTCGGTTCCGCGAAAGAAAAGTTTAGTCTATGCAAGTTAACTTGAAAAGTTATACAAAAAATAGGCTTTTGTCTTTTGAATATTGAAATTCAAACCACAGTATAAGCGGGTCAAACTCATGAAAGTTAAAAAAATGTAGAGTAACTATTTTTTTTAAACAAAATGCCAGTGCTTGCCTTTCGATTTGTTGGCTCACGATATTGCCATCGTGCTTGACTTTTATGTTTTCTTAAAATATTTCTAAGGTGGTTTACTGAAAATTTTGTAAGTTAGGATAAAAAGCTATAAAATCCTAAGTAATACACCTAACAATATTTGGCTTCTGTACAGTGTCAATCTATTTCCAGAATATCAGAGTTGGAGGGGGAGGGGGTCTAGCGATTTTGATGAAAATTTGCAAAACTCTAGTGTTGGGTGAGTGAAATTTATGGTTAAGATGGTTTTCCAAAATTTTTCATAATTCAGAGAGCCATAGGATTTTGAATTTTGAAACCCAACTTTTCTTTAAACTTCATATCTCCCACACCGCTGGATGAATTCCAATGATTTTTGCAGGTGTAGCGTATAATTTATAGTCCTTATAAATGCAATCCAAAAAGCAAAGAAATATAAAAAACAGGCCTAAAAAATCCCAAGAAAATTTTTCAATCAATTTTACGCTTAAGAGCATAGTTCTGATTTTTCAATAATATTCCTATTTTCAATTCTCATAATCTTCTGCGTCGATTTTAAGAAAAAGATTGATGGACACTGTAACTTTTGGATATATTAATTTTTTAGTCCGGCCGTGCGGCCTCACTATCCACGCGCAAGGGCCGGCGTAGTGGGGCAAAATCAAAAATAAAGTTCTGAATAGCTTTCAGAATGTAATTCTTAACTTTTTTCAGATTTCGGTTTTTAGAAACGTTCAGAATTAAATTTAAAATTGATAAACGCAAACGAAATTCAAAGGAATTGCTAGTGTGGATTTTTTTGAAAAGCAGAAAAAAATAATTTTTCCTCTCCCTAATTATTGTTCAGTGATGTTACCAGTGAAGTTTAGTTATGAAAATTTGTCATTTAATATTAATTGTTGACTTTATAAACAAACAACTAAATGTCACGGGCAATATAATTTGGGGAATATCAGGGAAAAAAACTATTTCTCTGTTCCTATAAATGTCCACAATATTTATTTTTCCACACAATATGTTGATATAATTTGTTTATAAAATCAACAAACCGTATAGCGATGAAATCTCGATAAAAGCAAATAATTTTATTGTCATAATTTTACTTTGGAAACGAACAATCCATAATGTTCATTATTTGATATTACAATTTTTAACATTAACAGAAAATTTTAAACAACAACTCAAAAATCGCTTGCACATATCAATTTTAAATTGAATTCTGAATATTTTGTTAAAACAAAATCTAAAATCGGTTGAGAATTGCGTTCTAAAAGCTATTGAGAACTTTGTTTTTTGTTTACGCCCCACTGTGCCGGCAGTTGCTCGTGGATAGTGAGGCCGTGCGGCCGGACTAAAAAATTAATATATCCGAAAGTTACAGAGTGTCCGTCAATTCTTTCCTTGGAATCGACGCAGAAAATTATAAGAATTGAAAATCTAATATAATAGAAAAATCCAAACTATACTCTTGAGCTTAAAATTGATTAAAATTTTTTTTTATTTTCTTTGGCCTGTTTTTGATTTTTTTTTTCGGTTCTTGAATCGCATTTTAAAAGGCCTATAATTTATGCGCTGCACCTGTAACAATCATCAAAATTCATCGAGCGGTTTGGGAAATATTGGGGCTTCAAAAAAGTCAGGCTGCAAAATTCAAATTCCTGTAACTCCCTGAATTCAAAAAATTTTGGAAAACCATTTCAACCATAATCTTCACTCACCTTAAACTAAACTTTCTTTCTGACTGTAGCATTGGTAAACTACCAGGTACCCACATAATTTATAGACAACATATAGCACTTTTACACTTTACAGGAAAGTATTAGTAAAGGATTATATTTGGGGGTGGGGCAGAGATTAAAAATTGTAGCAGGGAATCGTTGTCAAAGACCGAAAGAATGGCCCAGAAAATATTGCCCAGTAAATTGTCTACCTGAAAATGGCTGAAAGGGCGATTCCAAACTCGCACTCTGATACTTGGGAAGAATACCCCCACCACTGGGCCCAGAGCGCTTACCCCTCACTTGGGTTTACAGAAATAACATAGGCCGCACCCC
>JAUMHM010083356.1:0-13382 GCA_032362435.1 Melikaiella ostensackeni
GCTTCAAAAAGATTAATATTGTAGTTTTCTATATGGATCTCCTAAACCGTAAGGAATACGGAAAAACGGAAAACATTTTCGGAACTTTCGCCTAACAAGCGTAATAGTAACAATAAATGAAATAAAATGGATTCATTCAAATTGCATATTGTATAATAAATTTACAAAATTGTTTAAACATAAGTAAGGATTAGATTTCATGACAGTATAAGGAAAACCCTTTTCGCTAGGGCAGGTAGGCAATGGAAACCTTTCTCCTGGTTCAAGAGATAAATAAAGTCTGGCTCAGTCTCATAAGCCAGACTTCCCAGACGTCTTGAAAAAGTCTTGGATATGTCTTAATTACGCATCATCAAGACGAATTCCAAGACAAAATATTTTTACACGGGCTGAGAGAAATTATTGGTTAGAGTAACCACAGTTTCGTGGTTGAAAACGGTTTCACAATGAGACCAACTATTCGGGTAACAAATATCGCAATGGTTGTTATCATTCCAAAAAACTGTTCTCCTAACCAGAAATCATGTTACTCAAACCAAATTTTATGTGCGCGTAGTCGCAGAAACTAGACGGCGTCGGTCAAAGTGACAGTTATACTGTAGGAAAATTGCAATGGCAACTGTGGTTGTAGGAAACACAGTCCTATGCTGAGCCTGTGCATTCAACAGTTATGGCAACAGTAGCTGCTGTGTTTGCTGTTATTGAAGCAACGTTGTTATGGTACCTCAATCAGAATTGATAACGTGATAACTGCACATACTTCGTCGGTCCAGAATTTGAAGTCTTCTTGAGTCACAGTACAACACAATAGTTTATTGTAATATAATGTATCAGATCCTCAGTTAGATCTTCACACATGAAAATTTACTTTATCTTTATATATATATATTTCGAGATTTTATTTCGATCATCATTTTATTTTATTACATACATTTTCATATTCCTACTTTCGAGATTGATTCTATCGTTGACAGGATTCAGAACTTGACGAACAATTTATCAAAGAATAATTTTGAAAAAATCCATTCCTCCATAAACTGGTACGTGAAGTGCAACTAGATTTGAACTTACGTCTTGGATGTCTCAAGCAATTGTTGAGTGAATAAATCAACCAGCTTTGTTCTGTCGTTGTCCTTTGAGAGTTTACAGAAAATCAATACTTGTCCAATTATACTGCGATTCAATAAAAGTCGCAATTGCAATTACATTGACGAAATAATACTGCCATTCGTACAAGATGCATTGGTTATTGTAACAAGTTTGTTTCGGTATAGTAAACAATAATAATATTCAATTTGGTTAACACAAACGCAGTCACTATCGTCAGCATAACCACAGTTGTCTCGTTACAAATCCTATTGATCTGTGTTTGTTAAACAGTTAAGACCAATTCCAACGGTGCACTATGGTTACAGTAACCAAAGATCGAAAATTGTTGAAATTTCCGTTGCCGTAACCATAACACTGAGTTCTCATTACGTTTTTTCTTGCTTAGCGCAACGATTTCAAAAAAGAAAGAAACTTTGGTCGTTGTAACAACAGTCAATTTCTCTCAGTGTAGTATTTAGTTTTATATGAATCATTAAGCATTTGTTTTAGATGATCAAGTATAGGCTTCAGTTTTGGGTTCTATGTCATAGTAGCAGCTTGTTGATACGCTCTAGCCTTAAGAGTTCTGACGTGCTCTTGTATTATTTGAAACAGAAGCACGACTTCTCTGAAAATTCACAGAAGCCTGTTAGTATCAAACTCTTTCGATTTTCCGTCTTAAAATGTAAAAATGAAAAGCGGAGATTTGCAGCAACGCCTAATTTCTGCTCGAAAATAAATCGTGGCTAGATTTTGAATTCTCGGTGACTCATTTTCAATCTCAAAAATCAAAGAACTGCGAAAAATGCTCAGAAAGAACGAGCAGAAGAAGAATTCAGTGTTCAAACAATTGGTGATAGCAGAAGAAAATTATTTGATTCAAATTTGAAATCAGTAGATGATGAATCCGCGATTGACAATATTCAAAAAGTTGTTGCGCCTAATGTAACAGTAACGGCACAAACTAAGAATGTGGATCAATTCACTGATGATGATGCCCTTGCTCTGATGGTTAATTTAAGCTTGACTAGATGTAAGTATGAGCTCCTGAGAAAGTCTTTTAAGGTAAAAAATATTGACATTCTTTTCCTGCAAACGTGTTACGGATGCTAAGAAGAGATGCTACCCACCAAACTTAGCAATTAAAATGAGTAAAATGTGGACTCTATCCGTTTACAGAAACTTCTTGATCATTGTTCCGAAAGACTGTTGAAAGTTAATAGCATCGAATTACCTGAGCATTGTGGAAAATTTGGAAAGAAACGGAAATATTGCAGTTATGACACATCCGGGTTCAACATATACAAACAAAAATTTCAAAATAAAAAATATTCACATAAAACACTCTTCTTGACATCCACATTTTCTATATGTCTCAAATTTTCTGAAGATTCATCGTCCACGTCAATCGAAGTCTGGAAAGACCCTCGAGAACATCTTATTCGTCTGATTGTATCATTTGTGAAGCAAAGCTTAGCAAAATGAATCACTTACAAGGCATCCAACGCACATCAGACGATGTATCTGCCTTCCTGTACGGTTTACAGACTTCGTCAAGTACTTCAAAATTGATTTGATTATATAAACGAATTCTTTCAGTAAAAAATTGAGTGAAATCTCTTTTTGATCATAAAATGTACTTAAAACCCGCTGCAAAGTAGTTTGGTGGCCGCGTTCATTATACGGTACATCTTCAGTTATAAGCATTTCATAAACACTATGCTTCCTCATAAAGGATCGTTCTGTTGTGGAGAAATAGTTATTTGACAAGAATCGGGCTAATACATTTTTTATGATCATGATAAAAGACTGCTATGATAAGAGTATTTTGGATTGTCAAAGGAGTCTAGGGGGATGGGAGAGGTGATCACGCCTGCGTCTTTTTATTATTTATTTCATATTTCTTATTACTTATTATTGTTTATTGTTCATTGTTTATTCTTCATAATTCACAGAAGGTTTTCACATAGTTCAATAAATTCATTTTTTCAGCACGAATAAATATAGTTCTCAAAATATTGGTGCGTTTCAAAAACTGAGAACTTTTTATCCTTTAAGCGTTAAAAGAAATTGAAAAATCTGAATACATCAATCAATTTCGATCTATCATAAAAAGAGTATTGTTGATACACACACGCATACATAAATACGCGCGCGCACGCTTATTTCTTGAAAAACTCATTTTCAAACTCCTAAGGTCGAATTATGTCAAGATATGTTGACAAATGAAGTAAGAAAGTTTTTATCATTACGAAGCTTCCTCTATGACGAAGTAATAAATATCAAATTTTGTCGCCTGACTTAGTCTACTGATAAATTAGCATCGGTAACCATCATTCGAGCTTCCTTAAGTAAGCAGAAAGAAGTGGTGGTGGAAGTGTAGCATGTGACGTTTGAGCAAATTTCTCCTCTATGGACAGGCCTGTCTTACTCAAACTTACCGTATAACTTCCTTGATCTCCATAACGGTATGATAATAAAAATATCTCAGGGCTCGGACTCACGCTATTGACACTGTGTAATACTCTTTCTGAGCGATGACACTATTTTGCAACTATTATGAAAAAAATTCCACTCAAAATTGCCCTCGGGGGGTTCTCATGGGCCCCTCGACTCTTGTCCCGACGGTTAATTTTTAATTTTTTCAAATACAACAACTTCTTGAGCTCAAAAGGCAGGGAATTTTTCTGGCTATATAATTCCATACGTAACTCCATACATGCCATATGGACACCCTTTTATGCGTTCGCCCACATGTATGTATGTTATTGTTAATATGTACGAAAGGTAATTGTAAAATATGAAATATTGTTGCCTCGAACGGGACTTGAACTCGTGACCAGCATCTTATCAGACTTCTGTTTTTCCTTTTGACCAACTTTTCACAAAGTCTATAACTTTTTTCAGGCATCAACTTCGCACGCGTTTCAAAATTTGTTGGAGTTATCTTTGTTTTCAATAACCACATATTGAGGTGAGATAATGTTTCTACTTGAGGTTCATCCACAAACTACTGTTTGCTTGAAATTTTAATAATTTTGTTGAAAATGCAACTTTTTTGTTGAAAAAGCCATATTTTTGGCTTGGAAATCCAACTACTTGGTTGTAAGTTGAACTCTTGTGTTGGAAATTCATTTTTCCTGTTGCAGATTCATCATTTTAGCTGAAACTTCTTCCCTTTGGTTAAAAATTTAACTATTTCTTTTCCTGTTAAGAATTAATTTTCTCAGCTCAAAATGCAACTGTCCCATTTTTGTTTGGAAATTGATATTTTTAATTGGAAATTGATCTTTGCTATTTGGAAATTCATCTATAAGGTTAAAAATTCATGTACTTTCTTGAAAGTTCGCCTTTTATGGTAGAAAGTTAAACTTCTTAGTTGAAATTTTATCTTTTATGGTTAAGAATGCAACTGTTTGGTTGATAATGAATCTATTTTGGTTGAAGATTCCACAATTTTTTTGAAAATTAGTCCTTTGTGGTTGAATTCAGCTGTTTTCAATTTGAAATTGAGAAATTTTCTAGTTGAAATATCAACTATTACATACTTCGTTGAAAATTCATATTTTTTGGTTGAAAAATCAGCTACTTGATTTAAAGTTGAACTGCTTCATGGGAAATGCATTTTTTTGGTTGAAGATTCGTCATTTTATATGGAAATTCAACTCTTTCGTTGTATAATATTCCTCTTTTTGCCTTGAAAATTCAACAGTTTGGCAGAAAATTTAATTATTTGGCTGAAAATCAATTTTTTTGTTGAAGAATAAACTTTTTGTGGAAAATTCATATTTTTGATTAAAAATATATCTATTTAAGTAGAAAATCAAAGAATTGGTTGAAAATTATCTTTATTGTTGAAAACTCATTTTTTTGGTGAAAAATTATATTATATATGTAGGAAATTCAACGATTTAGTGAAGAAGTAAACTCTTAATTTGAAAATTTAACTATCTGGTCCAAAACTAATTAAGTTTTGGTTGAAAAATCATAGTTTCGGGTTGAAACTTCAACTGTTTTGTGATTAATTCGTCTTTTCGGATTCGAAATTCGACAATTTTGTTGAAAATTCATATATTTTGTTGGAAATTCATCTCCTTTAGTAGAAAATTAATCTTTTTGGCAGAGAGTTAAAGTTTTAAGAAGAAAACTTAGCTATTTGATTGTAAATTAACCTTTTACTTGAAAAATCCTATTTTCGGTTCGAGAATTCAACTGTTCTGTAGATAATTCGTCTTTTCACCTTGGACACTCAACAATTCGGTAGAAAATTGAACTTTTTTATTGAAAATGAAACTTTTTGTTTAAAACTTATATTTTTGGTAGAAAATTCAATTGTGTGGGTTGATTTTTTTTTTAAATTCATCTTTCTTGATTTAAAATCATCTTTCTTGTGATAAATTGATCTTTTCCTTTTCAAAAACTAACTGTTTTCCAAAATTCAACTTTTAGGTTGAAAACTGAACTATTTTATTGAAAACTCGTCTTTTTTGGTAGAAAATTAATCTTCTTTGTTGAAAATTCTTCTATTTGGTTTAGGATTCCTTTTATCAACTTGTAGTTAACTTTAGAGCAACTGATTCCAATCGGCGAAAACTTTTATTTCACATTAGCCTGACTAACTCAACACTTTTATAATATTTGATCTTTAAGGCCAAGTGAGCGTAACTTCAAATAATTGTTTTCACTTTTTTTCTTAACCAACTTACTTTCACACTTAACGCAATATCATGTTGAAGTTCTTGGAAACTAAATCAAAAGCACTCAGGAACGTTTTTCTAATCCTAAATTTTTATAATTATAAAAAAAGAAAAAAAATTTTTTTAGGAAAACAACTTCTTTTATGATTATAGAAATTTAGGACCAGATGAAAGTTCCTTCGTGCTTTTTATTTAGTTTCTGAAATTTTCAACTCAAAATAATCGAACTTGCAGAGCACCAGACAATGGGACGGCAAACAGTGCCGACCACCTTCGAGTTCGGGGTGCTGCAAATAATTTGGATAGAGACGCGATGACGGATTGGCGAGACGGTAGACGTCTTGAGTAGACGGATCGACTTAGAGATGACTTGGTGAATTGCTACGATGCCAGCATTATACCTGCTCGCAGGGGTTACATGGCGTGCTTGCACACTTTGTTGTGCCAGAAACACCCAGAGCTTTTGCACGTTTCGCAACAGAGGTTGCGGAACCTCGCGGACAACCTCTTGCGAACAGAATATATACACGGAATGCTTCCCCAATCGCTACAAGAACATGCCGCAGACAAAGAAGTGGAGGCGACATTAAGACCAACCACAGAAATCAGGCATCCCCCAAGAGATGATGGCAATTTCAGGACGAGGAGAAACATCAACATCCAGGTTCTTAATAAGCCCCAAGATCTGGCTGAAATGGATGATGCCCTTCGTGAGGATCTCTCGAAGGAGTCCGACCTCTGGACCATCACTTGTTCAGTTTATGATGCGGCGAGAGCTTCGGCCGATTCAAATCGAAGAGTAAAGCCGACGATAGATCAAAAGGCCAAAAAAAAGGCATTTGCATCAAACTCGACGAAAAAATTGGCTGGGCTAGACAGAACGCGTCCCGTATTCAGTGTGTGATTGACTACATAATATCTGGTAAGCCTTTTAAGGTAAAGGTCCAAAAGTTCGCTCACGAACTGAGGATTCACCATCACCCGTTGAACAAGTCAAAGCTGCTGACCATCAAGCAGCACATTGTTGACAAAATACGGATGTTATCTGACGCCAGGAGGAGAATAGAGAAGAGGGAGGGATGGGTCAGGAAGAATCAACAGTTTCTCGCTGACCCATCGCGTCTCTTTATCAATCCCCCTGTTTCCGTCAATAATCCGCCTACGTCCGAGAAGGTAGAGACTTTTGGGGAAAGATTTAAGAAGTTCAACACCCATTGCATGAAGACACTCAGAACATCATGCGTTTCAAGGAGCTGTGCAACATCCTCATAACGTCCGAGGAACAATGTCCACCAATCACTGCCGAAGAGGTAAAGAAAACACTGAGGGGCACGAAGAACTTCTCCGCTACAGGCCAATAACTTGTCTGAACACGCTGTATAAGATTTACGAACAACATGGATCAAAAAGAGGCGCAGTAGCTGTCGGGAAAACCTGCCAATCGACAGAAGCATCTGCAAAGACGCTTTAGTCTACAATCGCAATCTGTTGATGGCCTGGATTGATTAGCAGAAAGCTTTCGTATCACCTCACATAGACTTATCATCTGTCTGTTGGAAAGCTTGAAGGATCATCCACGCGTAGTGGGATGCATGGATGCAAAGACTCTTTGGAAAACAAAATTTACTATCTCATCTGATAAACATCGTGTGGCAACTAACAGCTCACCTTCCAGAGGGGCGTTTTTCAGGGCGATACCATGAGCCCTCTCCTCTTTTGCATCGCACATCTACCACTATCTCTCGCACTACGTAATTCTCATGGGTAGCTCTGTGGCGAGACTAACAATCACGAGCATAAGGCCACTCATATATTTTATATGGATGACTTGAAAATCTATGCTTCTGGAACACAGCATCTCAAGGATGCTCTAAAGATCGTCTAGGGGTATACACGAGAAATTGGTATGGACTTTGGATTGGACAAGCCTGCCAAGATTCATCTAAAGCGAGGACGACTTGATAGCTTTCGCAAAGACCCTGAGCTCGTGGATAGGAGTGCTGTTAGACACCTTGGCGTTGGAGAGACCTACCTACTCCAAGGCGTGCCCGAGAGCCGCATTCAGGATATAACATCAGTGAAGGAGACTCTCCGAATCAGATACAAACGTTCCCTTCGACAAATTTAGCCTTCCAATCTGTTGGCGTTGAACAAGATATCTGCGACTAACATACTTTCCGTCCCGGTTCTACTCTATTCATTTGGGGTGGTTCCATGGACGAAGCACGAGTTTACGGCCCTCGAAATCGCCACACGTAAGATCATGCATATGCAGAAATTGAAGTCTATTTTTGATTTGTGAACTTTTTAGGTATTTTTTTTAGTACACAAAAAATTGTCGTAAGAAAGTAAATTTCATTTCGATCTTTATGAAAGAGCTTGAATGCAAACTCGTCCGTTTCGCGCTTATACACCCTACGCCGTGAAGGCGGGCGCGGACTTCTAAATATTCAGTGTCTTCATAACCGAATTATCCTGGGTACAGCTCACATTGTGGGAAATGGAAGAGATCCTCTCCTGAAAATAGTTAGGAACCATGAGCTGATTGGCAAAGGAGCGTTCCTTTACAAAGCCGTGGAGCAGGCGGCCGAGACCCTTGGCCTGGATCTTAACATCAGAAGTGAAGAAAATGCATTACTCCTTCTAGATGCCTCACTTCTAAAAGCCTGGGTGAAGAAAGCAGAGGTCAGCAACTTCCTCGAAGAGCTCCACGACAAGAAAATGCACGGTAACTTTCACAGAAATGTAAAAGATCAGTCATTGTCGATGGACCTAACGTTTGCTTTCCTGAAATCATCCGGACTTAATTCAGACACAGAGGGTTTCACTTTCGCGTGTCAGGACGGTATCATTTCCACCTTGGTATATCGTAACCGCATCTTACGTCAAGAAGTTTCCAGCGATAGGTGCAGAGCATGTCATGTACATTCTGAGCACCTATGGCATATACTATCCGGGAGTCCCACTCACGCGGGAACGACGTATCTCCACAGACACAATGCGGCCCTGAAGGTGCTTTATTACCATCTTTGTCGCTCTTATGTGTTAATCGCTACCCTGCCCTGCCGAATGCTCCCAGGGAAATAGAATCAATTATTGAGAACGAGAATTGTCGAATTTATTGGAACTACAAGTTCAAGCTAATAGTCCCTATTGAACACTCGAGGCCTGACATCGTAATCCTTGACAAAGAGAAACGAACTATGTTCTTGATCGAATTCTCGGCTCCGGCCGACGTCAACATCCCAGTCAAGGAGAAGGAAAAGGGGGAGAGGTATCAAGACCTTATAAGGGAACTGCCACATATATACCCAGGATATTTGGTTAAAATGACTGTCTTTGTGATCGGTGCTTTCGGAGGTGCCAAAAACATGCCAAAGCACTTGCGACATGGTTGCAGAGAACTGCCATTCTTGGGTCGCTCCGTGTCCTCAAAACACACCAGGGTTTTGCCGGCCTATCGTTGTGATTTCGTTGTACCCTGTGGCCACCCATCTCACGGACGTGAGACGTGGCCATAGGTGTGATTTACTGCGGTTCTACTGGGAGCCAGTGTCATTTTCGGATGGTAGTCGCTTCCAGGGGGACCCTACGGTGGTTGTTTGACTTAATTTTTCATTGCATATATTATACCTAACCAAATATATTAATGATTATTGGAAAATTTACGATCTACAAAATGTACATGTTTTTAATACTCAAAATAGTAATTTTTTCAATAGTGACGGTATATCCTGGCTTGCTATTGCTTTCTTGTAAAAAAAAAATTATAATACCAAATTTTATACATAAAATATAAAACTGAGAGATCAAGGATTGTACTAGTGATGGATATGAATTTTACACGTTGCTAAAGGTCGTGTGAGAAGACATGTGACTATGATAAAACAAAAAATTTCCAAAATCTTCTGAAAATATATGCAGAACAGATAAAAACATTTAAAAATATGGAAAAATGTCTATTTTCATGATTTATTTGATCAATGTTGATAAATCGATTTTTAACCATACCAAAAACTTCGTAAGTATAAAATTGAAAATTTTAGGCCGCATTATGAATAGTTTGAATAATTATTTTTGGGTTTAATCCTACAATTGCAATGCAGCATGCCCAGATAAAAAACTTGTGGGAGAGATTTTGAAATGGTTTTTGAAATCCTCGACTCTTAAATATTGAACTCTACTCTTGATTTTTATCTGCTTTAACTCAATATAAATATCTGTCAATCTCAGATCTGTAAAACATGGTTTTAATATATTATTTTGCACTTTTTCATTTTAAGTTTGTAATTTGGGATGCAATTCTAATTGTGAGTATTTGAAATTCAAGATTATTTCGAAGATTATTTTATTTTAAACGCTTGCACCTTTGAGTTGTTCAATTATTTAGCCTCACCTTTCAAAAAATTTTAAGTTAGAATGCTCAATACTGGAATTGCTTCAGTTTTATGACTTGAATCTGTGAAGAGAATAGGGGAAAATTTCTTGGGGATCGGCGGGAAGTCTTTCTAGAAAAAGGGACATATGTAGTTGTTTAGAAAAAGAATTTTCTCAATCCAACAAAATCGTTTGATCGGCTGTATTTGGTTGATTAAAAAAAATTAGTTAAATGAGAAAAATTTGTGTTGAGTAGAACAAAACTTCTTCGCTTCAATCAACCAAATTTGTTGTTCATTTGGTTGATTTTAACAAATACATGTTTCGTCGAGTGGGGGAAACACTCTGAAGTTTTTTACCTTTTGTATTTTTTTGATAAATCTTAATTCGCTGGAAATGTTTATCGAATGTTTGAAACGACATCTCAAGTGAAATAATAAAGTTTGTACACCTTTTAAATTAATGTTTTTAATATTTGCAATCAAACGAATTGCGAGAACATATGTTTCTTGACTCCAGAGCTTCAAATACTCAAAAATAAATACACATAAAATTTCAGGTCTCTAAATTTTTTTGTTTATTTTGTCAGCTCATTTTTTATCCATTGTAGACTAACATAAGTACTTATTAGAGTAGTAGACAATATATATAGATAGACAAAAAACTGTCATTTTCTTCTCATCTTCTGGACCCAAAATGCGGTCCAAACCTTCCAAATTAGCAATGACGTAGCGTCGTTGGTACCTACCAGCTACCTGCTACCTGACTGACTCGAATTCACATGCGAATCGAATTTCAAGATTTATGGGTCCAAACCAGGTCAGTCTGAGAGGGTTTCGTTTCATTGGAGTTGGGCCCTAAGGCTTTGTTTTTATTTTCTGTTGAACGTGTCCGACTCGCTGGGGGTCTTTTGTTAGACAACCTCAAGAGAAACAATAGCTGTTCCAGCATTTTTTCGCTCGGACGAATATTCATTGTGAAAAGTCAAATAACGTGCAAAATAAGTGGATAAAATATGGTTGTTAATAACCTAAAAACTATTTTATGAATGAGAAAAAAGTAGCCCTCTTCTGAAAGTACTAACTGAAATACACATTTTTTTCTAACCAACACTAATCCCCTGAAGTTAATAATTTTCCAGAAAACAGAGTTTTTGTTAGAAGTCATTTTATCGCGTTGCAACAAATAGTCATTTTTCATGAAAAAAATTACTTTCCTGCAAGAAACTATATTTACATACGTGAGAAATACAAATATATATTCAATTATCGGTAAATTGTTTAAATTTATGCAAGTAGGTATGATTGTTTAATTTGCTCGCTTTAAACTGATATGACTGTTTTTGAAAAAGCCAAAAAGGTCTCAAAATTGGTATGCTTATTCTTTGAAGTGGTACTAAAATGATCGTATAGCCCAAACTTGCGAAATTTAAATACATGCACCTGTACACTTGATTAAATTTTAAGTGCCTGTCTGTTTCTGCATCTATTAGAAAGCCGGGGAAAAATCTCAACAATTTTGGAAATTACTACGAATTCAGTCATACCAATCATTTTTTTTTATAGTTACATACGTTCAAGAGTTATTAGTATATATTTTTTGTGGAGGATGACAATAGAACTGAAATTCATACTGTAAAGTGTAAACTTGGAAGCGCGGTCGGCGCGCATATGGCAGGCCCGCTGGAGATCCAAAGGCCAAAGTGTCAAGGGTTAGGGGTATGCAGCTTCAATGTGCTCCCTAACCCTTGCACAGTGTCTACGCCTTTTGATATCAGTTTCAGATCTATTGTAATCCTCTTCAAAAAAAAAAAAGATACTAATAACTCTCCATCGAATGAAAGTACAAAAAATTAAATTGTATGACTGAATTCGTAGTAATTTCCGAAATTGTAAAATTTTTTTCCCCTTCTTTCTATTATACGCAGAAACCGAGGTAGGCACTTAGAATTTAATCAAGTTTACAGGTGCATATATTAAAATTTCGCAAGTTTGGGCCATACCATCATTTTAGTACCACTTCAAAGAATAAGCATACCAATTTTGAGACCTTTTTGGCTTTTTCAAGAATAGTTATATCAATTTAAAGCGAGCAAATCAAACAATCATCCCTACTTGCATAAATTTGAACAATTTATCGATAATTTTATATATACTTGTATTTCTCGCATACCTAAGTATAGTTTTTTGCAGGAATTCTTGATCAAAAACTAATTTTCTCCATGAAAAATGACTATTTGTTGCAGCGCGATAAAATAACTTCTGATAAATACTCTGCTTTCTTGAAAATTATTAACTTTAGAGGATTAATGGTTATTATAGAAAAGTGCATTTCAGTTGGTACTTTCAAAGAAGGGCTACTTTTTTCTCATTCATAATATAGTTTTTAGGTTATTGACAACCATATTTTTTCCACTTATTTTGCACGTTATTTGATTTTTTACAATAAATATTCGCCGGAGCGAAAAAATGCTGGAACAGCTATTGTTTTTCTTGAAATTTAATTAATTAATTAATTTAATTTATAATTTTTAATTAAATTAAAAATTGTACCTGTTAAATGTTAAATGTTACATTTATTTAAAAATAATTAATTGCGGATATCTTGAGAAGTACACACATGCCAGAGATATGCCTCAGGTTTTTGGATTCAGGAGATCATTTTAAATAAGAATCAAAAGATAAATTGACTGGACCTCGTCGAGCCGTCGGAAATGGGGTTGGCGTCTGAACTATATAAAGTCGAAAGAACTTTGTAGAACAAATTAAAAACTAGATTGTTTAATAACCCCTTTGACTCACCGCCAAATTTCGGAGAGGGTCCAGTCAGTATAATTAGCATTAAATAGAGCGAAGATGAACGAGTTTAATTCGTTGAGCTGCGGATTTATGAGCAGAGTGATGAATGTAAATAGATATTTCCAGATTGATAAAGGTTGATGATGTGTAGAATAACAAAATATAATATTATGCTTGTATCCTTGTTACTGATATATAGGAAAAAATGTTTGCTGCTGCAGAACTTTTGCAATCTAAAGAAATTAAAAAATATATTTTTTATTAATTCATATTTTGATGTTAGTGTGTCGATTACTGGTCAAAATTATTTTTGGAGAAATGAGAAAAAATCTACCTCGTCCTGCATTTGAACCGGGAACGCCGACTTTACATGAGTGGAGCGTTAACCAATTACGCCACCGAGGCCGCAGTAGATCGTTTC
>JAUMHM010083357.1:0-13381 GCA_032362435.1 Melikaiella ostensackeni
CCTGAGGACGCGTTCGGTGGCTTTGTCATAGGCCCTTCGGTTCAACTCCAACGGAACCGAACCGAACCGAAATATATATATCTATATATATGCACCAACACATGAACCCTTCTATTGTTCTCCTGACGATCGCAGAGTCAAATTTGATGTCTGTATTTATTTGTAATCCCGTTTAACGTAAACTTTTGTTGCAGTTTTCCATCTTCTAATGATCTTTCAAATTCTTTAAATTTTGTCTGGTTTCATTTCTGACTTATAAATTATTTGTTATGTTTCTGTTCAAACCATTTTGTACTTATAAATCTATAAAACTCTGATCATCTAAATTGCTTCTGTCGTTATAGTTTTGGAAGGAGTAGTATTATTCTGCCAATTTCTAATTTCTTCTGAGTTATTTAACTTTACTATAAAGCTCGAATAATGAATTTTAGAGTATGATCGATAAAAAATTTGATCATCAACCTTTTTTTGAAATTTTTCATCACTAAATGAGGTCAAATGAATCCAATTCATTGCATTAAAGGATCAAGAATTACAATCCAATTTATACCCTTATTTGTTTAAATGAATGGTTCAATTAGAACATGCAATCTTCCTCTAACTATCATTTCTATGAAACATGTTACACAATTAATCAGGAGTCCCTAATTACGACAAGAGTAAAACAAAGAGCAAAGAAACATGTCCAGCCTATGGCGCAAAAATTAATATCGATTATTCAAGTAAATCAAGTATAATTTTGAAGATTAATAATATTTCTCATATTAGTTTCCGCTAGCTCAGCACTGTCACATGTTATTGAGTTTATTGCAGGTTGAGCAACTCATAAAATTCAAATTTACACATAGATTTCGCGGATAGTCCAGCCAGTCACGCCCAAATCAGGGAATAATGTTTAACAACGATAAAAAAGCGAATGAATATTGTTTGAAGATTAAGCTTTTAATTTACTTAGAGATACTAAATCTGACGATATTATGACATAAACAGTCATCATATTATTTATATATCACAAATTCAAATCATTCACATCAAATAAACCATTCTTGGAATAATAACCCTGGTAAAGATTTCTGGTAGGAAGTTCTTTTCGAAGCTATGAAACTGTTTCCATCTCTTTCCAAACCTTTCCGAGATCTGCATTAGATTATTTCCGAAAATTTTCAAAAAAAATAATTATAAAATCTTGAGCAGGAGTGCTGTTAATTTCACTTACAAGTATAATTGATTTGAAAGCTATTCGCACTCACCTAAATTTCTCGTTCGAAATTATTCAAAATTTCTCATAAAAACGGAAAGCTTTGGATGCAGATCCCGAAAATAAACTGAAAGAAAATCGTACACAAACCTATCCGGAATTTTTACAAGGGAAAACAATAAGTATACAACTACAGTTTCTACTTATTGTTTCTGAGTTGCATATAGGTTTCTCTTGTGAAATTTGTTACATTCTACACTGCAGTTATTTTCCGACATTTCATAAGCTATTTCAAATATTATTTGAAAAATTTCGAGAAATATATAATAAATTTACTGCAATATGGAAAATTCACTTGAAATTATAAACATTTTTATACTTATACCAACAATATTAAGGAAAACCCGTTACGTTGAATAGCACAATACGAATAATAATCTTTATTATCTCTCAATGAGGCAAATTATGAAATATCGGGAATGTCAACAACAGCGTAATTAACAAACATTCTACAAAATATATAGCCGCCATTTCAATCGTCATTCGGAATGATTTCACATATTTGTAAGAAGAATCCTGGTGCATATTTGTATTACATACGTCATACGCTCATATTTTAGGTTGAAAAACAGAACTGCAAAAATTACTCATTTCCTGTGGAATATTATGAAAAAATCAGAGAATCTTTTTGAACATTTTTCAGATTTAAGCAGGTACTTTTCAATTTTTTATTGATCTTTCATATAATTTTTCTCTATATTCATACAAAAGTTAATTATTTTCTATTGAAGTTCTAGCCGCTTTCGAAATTCGACTACACACGTTAACCTAACTTGCGTTGTTAGGGTCAAAAAATCATGCTGATTTTGAATAAATTCACGCTTCTTCCTGAAGTAACAATTCTGATATTGGAGATACGAAACAATGCTACTGCACTTGAAGTGCAAGTAAAACTTCTCCTAGAAAAGTAGCCTAGTAAATGCACTCAGTCGTTCCAATAAACCTTCAGTTTGCACTACAGTGCGAATTGAAAAGCACAATATTTTTCCAGAAACCTGCTAATACTAAGTGATCTTAATCGACTATTATTCAGATTTAAAATGTCACTCATCGGTTTACTATATGACTCTCAACTCAAGTATTTTATTGTATCCTTGTGTTAATGCTGTCTCTAAAGAATCATGTAGCTTTATTCGCTAGATTATAAACCTTCTAGATACAAACGTAAGTTACTGTTACCTTCTGCATTTCCCAAAGTTTCAGAGCGATAATTTATTTACAGCAAGAGTAAATCATTCCGAAGATGTAGATTAAAAATCGAGCATTAGTTTGGTCACGTGTCTCCTGTTAGGTATGCCCTTAAGCGACCATGTTGTCTCGTCAGTGGGCAGCCACCCGACACGACGTGAGCATCTCTTGACATGTGCTCTTAAGCATTCATTGTAATTCCACTCAATAAAAGAAGTTGTTGAGTTTAAATCAGTTCAGCCTCAATTGCCGCGTGGAATCGCTGTTCTCCTCGACAGTCCGTGATATTTTACGTATTATCATACGTGGGTGGAATACTATCCCCCCCTCTTCTTAGCTCGACTAGTTTATGAAAAAAAGAAATAAACAACGAGAAAAAAATGATACAATTATCACAAATTACAAGTCCTTCGTTGTCTGGCAAGTATTTTAGCTATGTTCGAGGAAATGTTACCCCCAACTTTCAGGGAGTATTAATTAGTCAAATTTGATCATTCCTATATTTTCATGAAAGAAAGTTATTGAGTAATCTTAGTGATTATTAGTTGCTCTGGCTTGCTTTTCCGGAATTGATTGTACGTTAATTATCAGTAATTTCAATAATTTTGTGCGGTTAATCAATTACGCCGTCACAATGCATAAAGTGTGACGCGTGAATAGTGTGATGTCATGCAGTCAATAAATCATTTACATAGCTAAATCGATATCTTAAAAACCATCCAACTGAGATGTCGATTTGAAAGTTCCGTATTCGTTTCCCTAGCAAAAAATCTCATTGGAAACTGACTGGAAGCTTTATGGCTATAGATATCATACTTTTCCCCAAAATTTAGCAGCAATTTTCTTAATTTTTGGTATAGTCATTTCGAGTTTTTGGGCAGAGTGATATTTCGCTAGGTACTATTTATTCACAATGAGTGAATGAGGTCTTTGTTATGCTTGAAAAGCAGGGTACCAGTTTTGAGAACTTCGATTTGGAAAGACCGAAATTCACTGTTTTGGGTTTCTGATTGCAGGTTTTTGTTCTGATTTAGCCACGCGAGTAATCAATTTTGAATGAGGACTGGGCGAGCAGGTATGCTCGGGTTCGTTGTCCTTCCTAATCACGTGAAAGTTTAAGAAAACTAACTTTGCATTTTCGGAATAGTTCAGCCTTTTCTGGATGTAGAGCGCATGTTCAAGGTCCTCGCTGAGGTTCTTAGGGTTCCTGATATCTACGAAAATTGACATTTCGTCCGGCAGGCCTCTGCTGAATGCGTCCAAGGCACAATCAATACCCGGCTTCATCATGACAGTACTTTCCTTTCCTTCTTCCTCTTTTTCTGTGTCTTCCTCATCCAGGGTATGTTTAAGTCCGCTGAGAAGACCTGATAATCTGTCATAATAATCGCCAACATTTTCCTCTTGGGTTAGCGAAGATTAATTATAGATTCGGAATATCACTGGAATTTCTTAGAAGGAGCGAATCATTTTTTTAGATGGGTCATTAGGTCATTTATCGATAGAAATTGCACATTCTGAAAACTTCCTCGTGCCACACCCTTCAATTTTGACAATACGACCTTTGAGAACATTAGCTTAGTGGCCTTTGTAACGAACACGGCGTCGTTATTGATATCATGTAGGAACTCTTTCAAAGGTGGTGTTCTTCCGTTGAAATCTGGAATGTTGCAAGTGCTAGTCTTCAAGTTCATGTTTCTTAACAGATTATTCATAACCACACTAGAATCAGGGGTCGGGCACAGATTAAGGGGTCGCAAGCTTGGCGTACCCGTCGTCCAATCTTTCGTTGTGCTCTGATTTATCATCGGTTGGTCCCTCCCACCATTATCTTGGTTTGATTGTTCGTCGCTGTGCGTCGGCATTGTGTGATGTGGGAGGATTGCCATGGGGTTAATCAAGTAGACTGAGTCTGCTATATCTACCTACCTCAAGGAAACTTGTACCAAACGAATTCTCATTCCAAACTTATTGTCTCTACTTCAAGGTCGGGTTCGGCCCTGAGATCAAGGACTACGGTGGCAGAAAAGGACTCGCCAGGTA
The DNA here is from genome assembly GCA_032362435.1 of Melikaiella ostensackeni. Taxonomy (NCBI): domain Eukaryota; kingdom Metazoa; phylum Arthropoda; class Insecta; order Hymenoptera; family Cynipidae; genus Melikaiella; species Melikaiella ostensackeni. The sequence goes on from JAUMHM010083357.1 coordinate 4,490, forward strand.
CGTCAATTGTTTTCACTCTACGTAACTGATTATTTCTAAGAGTCCCGTCGCCTTTAGAAAAAAAACTCGTCGTCTATAGAGAAGCGCTTCTTCTACAGATGTATCAGATGTATTGTGTTCACTAATGCTGGAATTCGCAGAACGAGGTGACGAACCGTCGGCTTGACTGCGAGGATAGAAATCACCTTTTTGCAGGTTTAGCTAGACCAATGTAAATAATGAAACCAGCAGGAATTAATTTTAGTTCAGAGGTTATCTTCGTTTCTGGCAACAAAGACATTTTGGACTTCAAGTTTCCTAGAGAGCTCAGGATTGTAATTTCGAATTGGTGAATCAAAGAAGCATTAACCACCACTTGATTGCTTAGGGTAGCGCGGTTATGCTGCAGCAGATTTTAGAATTTAAAAAGTTTCTATTTTCAATATTAGACAATCTCGTCTTCCTCCTACAGAGAGAAAGAGAGAGAGAGACTAAGTACCGGACGCCACCGACTTTTACTTCGCTAAGGCGATGTAATAGATAGTTCCTAGTAGCAGAGCCAGTGGTCATATCGCTATGAATGCTGTCGCTACCGCTGCCACCATTACTTTGTTGCTACCCAGAATTTTCTTCAGTAATTGAGTCGTCTATATACATGTGTTTTTAGTGATCATTCTTCAAATTCTATTTTGAGTCGCGAAAGCCACAAACTGCCGAATCGTTTTTGGATTCGTTTGTATACTTCATATTGTGTGGGGCTCGCCTTCATCTGACCTTATCGGAGGCCGCTACCATTGGTTATGCGGAAAGAGAAAACTTTCATTAGAAAATCAAGTTAGCACAAAAGTTATTATTTTTACTTTGCTTCGTTCTTCTCAACTAGGCTGAATTTTACCCAAGAGGACCTTGCATCAAAGACAACACTAGTTTTTCAAATTTTCCTTTGCGCGCACTACCACGTTATTTTTGCACGCGAGCGTCTCTTTCAGTAATTCGCGGATGCACTTGGTTTGCTAGACAAAGGATCCAGGGGGCTTCTAATCGGAATTTCGAAGATGCTTTCAAATCATTCTAGGTTTCCTGAGTCCTTGGCCCCGTTATTTGAAGGACGAGCGACGGGACACTCTAGAAGGAGAATGTCCTTTTCCGGTACTTCTAAACTCGATCAAGAGGCTCATCAAATTTACTAAAAATGTCAGCAAACCGTATAAATCATCGAGACGGTGACTCACCTTTAAACGAAGGTTTAAAACCTTTAGTTTTAAAACCTTTAAACGCTAAATTGATTTCTATTTAACCCTTATGATGCGAACTTAACCGTTGAGGAAAAATAAATTATCTCCAAGGCGACAGAAATAGAAGAAGGAAGGTACAAAGGGTTAAGTGGGAGTGTGCTAGAGTTAAGCTCAAATGCTTGTGATTAAGACGCGCCGTTAAGAATAACACCAAAACGACGCACAAGCTTAATAGGATCTAGAGTAAAATTTATAATTGAAGAATTAACTAACTTATCTCAACAAATGAATGATGTCGATAACCGTACCGTAAAATTATCAAATAAACAGCAAAAATAATGGTAAATGAAGCTTCACTACTGTCGACGAAAATATCGCAAGAAAATAGCAAGTTTCTGAGAATACGGATTCCACGACAACCGAGGAAAATTGACCATGGTCGAATATGCAGTTCAAATGATTTCAAATGCAGAAAATTTGATTCCCCCACCTCTCGAATTAGATGTAGTTCAGCAATTCTCTAGACATTATACCGAAGAAGTGAAATATGCCATTCATATGCGCAAAGACGAGAATTATTCGGATCTTCTAAACGTACTGGAAACTTCCGATCGAGCAGGCGGATTAAACTGGAACGATTATTACGCGAGACATGCCAGTCGGTCGAGCAATCCGTTGAAATCATGGTTTTATAATGAAAATGCAAACCACTCAAGGCCGTTAGGCGAAGGCTACGGTGCACTAGAAAGGATCGTGTGGATAAATTGTCGCGTGGAAACGTGCAAGATAGTATATATCACAGTAATAATAATAACAAGAATACTAATGATTCCGGAGGTGGTCAACAATCTCGCAGTACAGTTCGGTCATATAAAAACTCGTCTTCTGAAAACAAACATTTTCGTTTCCTCGAGTCTGTCGTGGATAAAAACGAATCAGGAACGAAAGCGAATTTTTGAATAATACTGAATGTGATGTAGTTCTACCGGAAAACGTGTCAGCTCCGTATCATAAATGAACGTAACGGTGGAAACTGACACGGGGTCAAATACAAATCAAAACACCGAATACAATAACCTACGCAAAGAACTTCTCGAAGAAGATAGAACTCTAGAGCTTAAAAGTAAATTAAAATGACCAATAATAAATTGCACTGTTGGCAAGATAAAAATAGAAGCCCCAATCGACACTGGCAGCGAAGTGACCTGTTTATCCAGTAATTCATTGAACAACATCAAATTGAATTTTTAAAATTGCCTATCCTACTTATTACCAGAACTAGTTGATTGGGTGCCACGCGACAGAAAGCTACAAAACACAAAATTCAAATTTTTCTGGAGATAGAAATAGAGAACCTAGAAATTAATCACATTTTTTTGGAAGTTCCAAACTTAAGTAAAACTTTTATGTTCGGAATAGACTTGTTGAAGAAACTGAAAGAAGAAATCGATTTGGTTTCGGATACCTTAATTTCATATAACAAGAAAAACAAATTGACTATTAAGCTTCAGATCCACCTTGAAAAACATCAATATGAGATTGATATGTACCAGTTAGAAAGAAATATTCACTTCTTTCGAGACGGGGTGAATTCTATGGAATTTTGAAATAGTATGCAAACATATGACTCGATGCATGAACCATTATATCTCACTGATCATGAGATTACCTCATGTGTTCATAAATGTCTAGAACTAAATGCCGAACAAAAAACTAGGTTCTTCAATTTGATTAGTTCCTTTCGCGATATTTTTGTTCGTCGGCCAGGCCGGACAAGCTCATATGAGCAGGAATTGAAATTGATTCACGAAAAGCCGTACCTTTGCCGTTCGTATTCGATTCCAATGGCACATAGAGAACAGGTCGCGAGAGAAATTTTAGGCATGATCCAACTCGGGATGATACGTTGCTCACGGAGTAATTATATTAATCCAATGGTCACGGTGATAAAAGAGGAAGGATCGGTTCGCATGTTCGTCGAATCTTCTGAACTGAATGAATCCCTTAAAGAGGACATCGAAGAAACTGAGTCTACCGAAGTCTTCTTTCAAAAATTATCAAGGACGAATGTCATGTCGTCTCCAGATATGACTTCGAGTTTAGGGCAAAGACCTTTCCACGCAAACTCATGCCAATACACCGCCTTTCTTTATGATGGAAAATGTTATGAGTTTGTTGTAACCCTTTTTGTCTTGAAAACCATCACTGCAACTCTGGATAGAGGCCTAGATTTGGCTATGTGTGGCACAGGTGATTTTCTTATTAGTTTTGTACATGATTTATTATGCAAATCTAGAGATATTTATCAACACTCCGAATACTTAGAATTACTTTTCACGTTTTTCTCCGTTTTGCTTCTGAGGACGCTAAGAACAAAATATCGATTTATGCATTATTTTTCGAGTATTCTCACAGGCTCAATTCAAACGAAGTTAATATAGGGTGCGTACATTGAGGAAATCAGAATTTTTGTGAATTATTAATACTCATTTCAACATGATGCAAAACCATAAAACTCGAGCCACGGGTATTAAAAGCAGGCTAAATAAGACTGCAAGATCCGAGACTGCAGGCCCAAAAATATAAAGGATATTACCGATAGACTTCGATTGAACACGATTTCGAATTCAACAATTCATTTCATCATTGACTATGATACTTCTAATTGATTAGCGACAATTTGACAAGTTATTAGATGTTATCAAGCACTTTTGATTTTGATATAATATTTCGAGTCAGTGACTCATTCATTCGAGAGATATTTTCTTGTAAAGCTCATATGTGAAGAAATAAAATGAAAATAGAACAAGCACCAACTTTTATTTGTCACTCAATATTCTTTCACGTACTTATTTGGGTTCGCAAATTGAATTTTACACCACAATTACATTTTAGGTACGCAACATTTTGTTTACTTATAAAATGGATTGTACTCTAATCTCTATATAAGCTGTGCTCTATGTGCCCTATGAACCAAATTAATACATTTCATGTTTCAAATGTTATGACATATAAATTTAAAAGTTTTTTATAGATAAAAACTTTTGAAATCAAGGGGGAAGGTTTAATGGGATGTCAATTTAGGAACTAAAATCCCATTGCGAACGATCGAAGATGGCGGACTGCGCGCGAGAATTCAAAATTATTCTCTGAAAGTAAAGTTATTCCTTGGTTTTCTTAAATTAAAATATGGATGCTAATGAATGAGAAAATTAATAAGAATTAATTAATTAATGATATCTTGACTTTTGTCTTCCTCCCTCTCTATCCAGGAATCTCAGAAATTAAGATTGAAAAACTCCTATATGAGAACATAGCTAGAATTGGGTCAACCGAGGACTCATTGGTCTAAAAATGATATCGTAAATGGGTTTTCGGTGCCAGTTAGATCGGATGTTGAACGGATTTTGGACTTATTTTATCCTAAAATGTCAATCATCTAATGACTCATTCTCTATGTCATAACCCGTAGGAGGAGTAAAATGACCTATTTTTCGTTTTGGTCGCAACGTCCGAAAAATTCCATGACGTCTGCAGCTAAATTGGTTCTAACCAAAAGGGGAGGGAAAACTCCACCCAAATCGAAGGTGATGAAAAAGCTTTCAGAGCGGGGAAACGTCAGATATTTGTATCTCCGAACCGAATGTATTTCCTAAAACCTACCACACTCCGTTTTATAAAATTGTACTTATAGAAAAGTTAAATCATTAAACTATAAACTGATTAAACTTGCATAGATCAAGATTTTGATTTCGAACGCATACGCGATGCCGCTTCCGGCCTTTGACGATTAGGTAATCGTTGTTAGTTTTTTCGTTAATACAAACTTGTGTAACGACAAATGAGATGATAAGTGTCAATTGAATGATGTGTATTTGCCTATTGGATCATGTGCATATAGTGCTAGACAACGAGTGATTATGAAATATATTTATATTGAAGTGTCAATTAATTGTGTTCGATTTAAACCTGACCAGTTCCTCTGAGTCAACCCTTCAGCCAAAACCCTTTGCCAAAAGTTCCCTTTGCAGGATTCGAATTTAAATTATTTTCGCGCGCGTGCAAGATGGCGTCACGTGACTTCTGGAAATTCACATGACGCTACACCATTCACCTTATTTCAAAAAGTTAATCGTCAGGAAAACTTTCACAATTCAAAATTTTACGATTTTATTTATATTTAGTGGTGCCAGTAATCGTTTGGTAATGAATGGCTCATAATCATATACGTCAATACTCATCTTGACTCTTTTCAAGAGAATTATGAGTATTGGTTTATTCCCTTTTTCCTGCGTCACATTTCCGGGGTGCCTTGCTGCTCAATTACGGTAAACTATGTATTTCGAAAATTCCCTAGCGAGGTTTTTTGGAATGAAAATGAACCACCGCTATCATACGGTGATTGGTGATTTTCCCACTCGGGAGTGGTAATTCAAAAAGGTTTCCGATTCACCTCGAAAATCTTCCCTTTTGAAACGATTTCATGTGTAAACTTCTTTGCTGTAATCTCAGGTGGACTCAATCGTCACGATATGCGGCGTGACTCATTTATTTATTGTATATGTCGTCTGTCGTTTTTGTAATTATAAAAAGATAAAATAAAATGAAGAAAAATAAGATAATATATAATTATTTTTAGGTTGCGGTGGTGGTGGTGTCGGCCAGCTCGAGCAGCTCGAGGACAACTTGCTCCCCCGTGAATTCTGCAAGTATTTTTGAAAACTTGGTGATCGGAGGGTAATCCTCTAGGTCGCCTTCTCTCCACCGGACAATCCGCCCGTTGCTAGTGTCAGGGTCTTCGTTGATACGGAAAGCCCTCACCCATGGTCTAATGGCTGCGCGGCTCATCAGGTTTTCTCTCTGTGCGATAGCCAGGCAGCATTCCTCGCACTGCTGGGGTGTTCGCTCTAGGAAAGGGAACGATCCGCATCCCGGGCAAGGTCTCTGGAGCACCAGATCAGGTCGAACGAAAAAGTGGTGGAGCTCTTGGACTGAGCCTCCCCCCACCTCGTTTCACCCGGTGAACGAAGTGCCCGCACCTCCATGACCTCTGCTGCACCTCACCGCTCCTCCGGGTGAGCAGGGGACCTCCCCGGGCAAATTGGCCTACTCGCCTTCCTGTCCAGTAATCTTGGGAAAACAAAGGTTTCTCGTTTGTACTAATCTATTATTGATTTGAAGATCATGCATGGAAAAAAAAATATTTTTATATTTTTTATTTATTTTATTTTTTTCATTTCATTTTTCAATATTTTTTTTCGAAAAGAGATTAATTTAATATTATTGAAAGGGGTTACATTAACAGTTCATTTCTCAGAAGAAGGAAATGATTCAGAAGGAGGCACGTGCTTCTTCATAGAATAATGAAAAATCAATTTAGTGCTCACCTTCGATATCCATGGCAAGGGAATTTCGGGGCCCAATTGTTCCGAGGTCGCTAGGATTGATTTTCGAGGGGACATTGTAGATTATTCCTTGTTTTTTTTTATTCTGGTGAATTTCAAGACGAGGAAAAGTAATGCTTGACCGTACGTCGCAATTTGATACCCTTATTAGAACTGTGCATTGTAATGTTTGGTTTTTTGTTGTAATAAATATTTACGGGTACGTGTTTGACCTTTCTGTATTTAAACACACACACACATACTCACACACACACATTTTACAAGTACATGAAAAGAAAGCTGAGCTGAAAACGCAAACGTATAAAAAAATATAAATTCAAATTAGAAGATAGGCTCGGACGACGATTTCTGAGGTTGATGCTGTATAGTTGAAAGTTGAAATCGTGATAATGAAAAAATGAAAAGTGACAAAGTTCGGAGGTGGCGGAACTGAAGATTCAATGTACATTGGTGGGGTCAATATACCTATTCTGATTGGCTAATGAAGCGAAGAGTGGGATCCATCGATGACTGTCATTTCTAGTAAACTCGCCTAGCACTTAAGGTTCTTGGGTCAAGAAAAAGGTGTGAGTAGCTGAAACTAACCCGGTTATATACTACCTTGATGAAAACGGCCAGTATCGTAAATTTGAAATTATATGACAGTCCTAACTACTGTTATGATTATGCCTATTCTAAACTGTAGAGTTATAACATAATTGCCATGTCGAAGTTCTGTACGAATTCTTGGCATGCGGTAAACAAGCAGAACCTATTGCAAAAATAATATTTGGAAAGAAAAGAAAACCTAAGGTGAGAAATTCTCATTTCTAATCCCTCAAGGAGCAACGAGAACTCTAGTAGGAATAATTAAATAGGGGGTTGACATAGGATTTCCATAATGATTTTCTTACATAATTAGGGATTACCTTTGTAACTTTATATGCCTGATATCATATTTATTAAATTCCATATTTCCCTTTATTGAAAGATTTATTTCTATTTTAATTTATTTTTAATGTTTTCCCAACGAAGAATGACAGCTTTTTGCATCCATCTAGCAAGTGCTTTGGCATATTTTTGGCATGCGGGTATGGCTTCGAGGTTACGAATCAGTGATGGATTCGCACCTCCGAGAGCACCGATGACAAGGACAATAATTTTAGTCGAATATTCTTTGCATACTCCTCGCTTTTCTCGTATAAGGACTCGATACCTCCCTCCCTTTTCCTTCTCCTTGACTGTGATGTTGACGTCGGCTGGAGCCGAGAATTCAATAACAAACATCGTTCGTTTCTCTTTGTCGAGGAGTACGATTTCAGGCCTCGAGTGTGCAACGTTAAGCCTGAAGTCGAGATTCCAGTAAATTTTGCACAACTCGTTCTGAACAATTGACTTTATCTCTCTGGAAGCGTTCGGCATAGCAGGGTCGCGGTTAACACCATAAGAGCGACAAAGATGGTATTAAAGCACTCTTAGGGCCGCATTATGCCTGTGAAGATACGACGTTCCCGCGTGAGTGGGGCACCTAGATAGTATGTGCCATAGGTGTTCAGAATGTGCAAGACAGGCTCTGCACCCTTCGCTGGGAACTTCTTCACGTAAGATGCGGCTACGGTATAACAAGGTGGAAACGACACCGTCCTGACAGGCGAAAATGAAACCCTCGTGTCTGATTCAAGTCCGGATGATTTAAGGAAAGGAAACGTTAACTCCATCGACAAGGACTAATCATTTACATCTCTGTGAAAGTTCCCGTGCATTTTCTCGTCGTGGAGCTATTCGAGGAAGTTGTTCACCTCTGCTTTCTTTACTCGGGCTTTTAGAAGTGAGGCATTTAGATGGAGTAATGCACTTTCTTCACTTCTGATGTTCAGATCAAGACCGAGGGTCTCGGCGGCCTGCTCCGCGGATTAGTCGAGGAACGCTCCTTTACCAATCATCTCGTGGTTCCTGACCATTATCAAAAGAGAATCTCTTCCATTTGAAACGATGTGAGCTGTACCCAACATAATTCGGTCATAAAGACACAGGATATTTAGAAGTCCGCGTCCGCCCTTACGGCGTGGGATGTATAAGCGCGGAACGGACGAGTTGATATGCACACTTGTCCAATTTAAAGTTCATACCAATTTCTCGTGTGTACCCCTCGACGATCTTAAAAACATCCTTGAGATGCTGTGTCCCAGAAGCATAGATCTTCAAGTCATCCATATTAAATATATGAGTGACCTTATGCTTACGATTATTAGATTCGCCGCAGAGATACCCACGAGACTTGCGCAGTGCGAGAG
>JAUMHM010083358.1:0-13381 GCA_032362435.1 Melikaiella ostensackeni
GCAAGATTCGTAGTTTTGCACACGATTGAAACCCGAAACACCTCTTTTCATCATAATGAATCATCGTGAAAGCATTACATCTATTAATGAAGAATTATCTCAAAAATACGATGAGACAGGAGTGCCTGAATGGTCTTGCATCTTTGAATATTGACACTGGTATCAAGTTGACTGAAGACGAAATTCTCCAAGAATTTTTTGAAAAGCCCCGAAAATTCCAGAACCATTGTAACTTTCTGTATATTGCACTGCATTTCTGAATTTGGCGTGGTGATATTAAGCGAAATTCGTATATTCTACGTTTAAAAAATATGATAATTTATTTATTCCAAAGACAATCTATTTTTCTGATTTTCTCAATCGCAAAATATGATACGTCAATCGACAGGAAACTAATACAAGAATTACGGATTCTGATCCTCCCAAGAAGAGGGAGGAGGGGTCCGAACCCGAAAACTCCCCCCGCGGATCCGCCACTTGGATTTGGGGAATATTCATGCGCCTCATAAGTCCCCACTCACGGTGTGTCTTGACTAGGGTGGTCTTTATTTTACTTTTTTTTGAAAATCCTTTGCTCATAGTCTCGATTCTGGTGTAAATGCCAAAAAATATAATGTGCTAAAATTTGATCCAAATCGGTTAATATTCACCCATCGCCAAAGCCACTTGAAGTTTCCTATGCGATTACCATGGAGGAAATTTTGCAAAACGTTAAATTTACGTGAATTTTTCAGATTTTATTCAAATGAATCGTTCACATTGGACGGTAATCTCTGCGTAATGCTTCAAACTTCCTAATTTCCAAAAGTTTCCAAAATGACGGACCCAACAATTAGGGTCAAAAATTGCATTTTCTATAGTTATTAACTCATAATGTTTGAATATTGTTGAAAAATCTTATAAATTATTGTAAATTGAAAGGTGGACAGAAATATTACAAATTTCAAGAAAAATCCAAGATGGCGGCCAATTAAATGGTTCAAAAATGGCTTATTTCTGCAGTTTTCAAATAAATATTGCCAAACTTTGTCATACGAGGATCGTTTGATAAGTAAGGTAAATTTCCCGCTAGATGGTGCCAAAATGAACTTTGTAGTATATGGCCAAGAAATAGCGCTCTGCAAACTAGCTTTTATCAAGTTTCAGTCAAAACCAATGCTTAGTTTGCATTTGGCATACGTTTGAAGTGAGCGTGTCAGTAGTTTTCGAAAAAATGGAGAAGGAACAGTTCCGTGCAGTGATAAAACATTTTTTTCAAAAAAATTAGACGGCCGCGCAGGTCAAGGCCGATTTAGACAAAGTTCACGGGGAGTCTGCTCCTCAGTTGAAAACCGTTTATTTTTGGATGAACGCATTCGAACGTGGCCGAACAACAACTAAAGATGAAGCGTGCTCCGGTCGCACAATCGAGGTCACCACATCGGATATGGTGAAAATAATTCATCATATGGTTATGAAAGATCGACGAATCAAGATGCATGAGATTTCTTAGGCTGTAGGCATCTCCACTGAACGAGTCCATAACATCTTGCACGAGAAACGGGAGGTTAAGACGGTGTGTGCAAGATAGGTTGCTGCAATTGCTGACTCCCGATCAAAATCGCAACCGAAAAGATGTTTCAGCGCACTTTTTGGCGAAGTTTGATCGGAATCTGCAGAACTTTTTGCGTCGACTTGTAGCTGTGAATGAAACCTAGATCTACCACTATACACCAGAGACAAAGCAGCAGTCAAAGCAGTAGGCACTGCCTGGTGAAAGTGCGCCAAAGAAGGCGAAGACTGTTTTATCAGCTGGGAAGGTGATGGCTACAGTATTTTGGGATTACCGAGGAATTATCCTCATTGACTACTTTGGAAAGCGTAAAACTATAACAGAAGCGTACTATGCATCATTATTAGACTGTTTGGAAGCCGAACTACAGAAAAAACGGCTGTTTCATCATTGCAACGCACCGGCTCACATTTGGCTCCGTGCGTCTTCGTTTTGCTCTCCAAATTGAAGACCTGGCTCGGTCGGAAGAGATTTTCGCCCAATGAAGAAGTAATCGATGCCGTGAATGCGTATTTTGCAAACCTCGAGAAATCTTACTTTTCTGAAGAGATGACGAAAACAATAAAGGCAAATTTTTCAAAAAAAAATTTTTTACTTGCCCTTTTACCGAACTTATCATCAACTCTTATAAAAAGAATTGTGGCATTAGAAAGAACTTGATGATCCCCGAAGTCAAAAGTTTTGAAAAATCCAAGATGGCGGCCAATTAATATTCCAAAATAGTTCATTTCTGTAGTTTCCAATGAAATATTTTGAAACTTTACTAGAAAAATGAATTTGATCTTAGAAATCATCTTATGACCCCAAAAGTTCAAAATTTTGAAAATTCGAAATTCTGTTTAGAAAAATATAGCATGCAATAAAACTGAGAAACTAAATTTTCTTAAGAAATTAGAAAAAAAATTTGTTGAAACATTTCGAAACTGATAGAATTTTGCAAAGTTTCCTGGCCGCCATCTTGGACTTTTTCCAAAATTTTGAAAATTTAATATCAACACAAAATTCTTTAAGGTAAACTTGACTTTCTGGTGAAGTTAAGGACGATTTCGTTGAAAAGTTTAATACTCATACAATTTTGAAAATTCGATTTGCCGCCATCTTTAATTTTTCAAATTTTTTTTGTTCTGGGATCATAGCATGATTTATAAAGTCAAACTTCATTTTCTAGCGAAATTTAAAACGCTTTATTGAAAACTGCAGAAATGAGCTATTTCGCAAATTTTGATTAGTCGCCATCTTGGATTTTTTCAAAAATTTTGACTTCGAAGATAATCGAGTACTTTCTAAAACCACACTCCTTTTTTAGAAAAATTTAAAAATATTTATTTGAAAACTGTCACACCTACTGTTTTTCGAAACAACTGAGTGCTAAGTGTGCGAAGAACTGACCGATTTTATTCGCACACAAACAATTAATTAATTAATTACCTATCATAAATTTTCTCATAAACTTAAGATCATCAATTCGACCTCTAATTTGAATAATTCAATTATTTCCTCTCTTATTTTCATTTTTTCAAAACTCGAAAATATTTTTCAAGCTTTTCACCATTTAAAATTTTTTTTTGCAATCTCTTGCTGCAACACCTTGCAATTTTTTAAATGTTTTTAAATAGCTTTTTATTATCCGAAAGTCTTACTTATTTTAAATACTTTTAACGTCTCTTTAATACCGTTACAGGGGCTATTATGGTACATTTCCGGGTCAAAATTTATACTCTAAAACTCCGTGAAATATTTTTTATGAAAGGATTTCTGTACAATCTTATAGAAAACATTTGTAGGATTGGTAATAATAATCTACAAGCATTGCTGTTCGCAGCATGAAGTTGGTTCGCTGAGATGCTTTTGTTTTTTATTCCTGTTTCATTAAATTGATTAGTTTTATTATTTAAAGTTGAGAAATATACAAGTGTAAAATGAAATAACATAAAATTATTTGGGATCAATTTTAAATCTTCAAAATCGTGCAACAAAATTAAATTAATAATAGGAAACTAATATTTTTGAAATAAATATATTTTAAGCTCCACTCAGTACGTTTCTTTCATTTTCCTTTTCAGTTAATTAGTTTCTCATTTTTGCATACTTGAAATACTTGGAATAAAGGAGATGACTTTAATTTTTTTCACTTCTGATGTAAGTTTCAGTAAAAATAATTGAAATTCTAAAATATATTACAATTACAATTTTTTAATGTCAAGCAAGAGTGGAGCTTTTCAGCTTCTCAGTTTATTATATAAAAAGTTGGACTGATTTCAAACTTATCAAAGTTGTATGACTTTCACCTTTTTAAATCTTTCATAACTGTCAATTTAAACATTTTAAATCTTACTTCTCATTGTCAATCAGCTTTCAGTTTGAAACTTTCCATATTAAATTCTCTTAAACTCGAATCGTTTAATAATAAACAACTGTGAATTGAATTCATGTATCGAAGCACTGAAAATGGTTTGGTTTTACTTTGCATTCTTTTAATTTTATCGTTTGAAAATAATTATACTTTATAGTTCAAAAAAATGATTAAAACCAAGGCTTAGTTAAATAATTAATTTTGACCTGAAATTTTCAAAATTTCATAGCTTCAAATTCACAACTGTAGGTTTTCAATATTTCGAACTAAAAGTGTGAATAAATAAATTTGCTGACGTCAATTTTTTCTGAAAGCCAATAGTTGTATTAGAACATCCAAAATTGTAAGTTTCAAATTTAAATTCATGAACTTTATAATTTTTACCCTCCTAAAGCTATTGTTCATTCACCCGCAAGAACCATTCCCTAAATAGTGAAAATTTTGGCAACATATTAAAGATTATCATTTTTTTTACCATTTTTTTTTAAATTATCGCGTATAAATATTGGTTCGTGATGATCTAGGAAAAAAATTGTCAAAAAAAGTTAATAAAAATATATGACACATATGTGTCGTATATATTTATTATCTTTTGCAATTATATGTTGTATCCTATAGTATTTGTTCATAAGGACAATACAAAATTATTTCAAAAGTTAATAAAAATACATAACACAATGATTAGGGGGTGATATTTCAGGGTAAAGGAAAGGGTCATAGAAGGGTACGAATTAAAACGTTTGAAATTCAACAATTTTAAATTAAAAACTTTAAATAATTGAATTAATTCCAGTTCAAAGCCTTCTATAATAACCAATCTGTAAATGGGGATATTCAAAATTATACAATTTCAAAAACTTAGCAGCTTTAAAAATGGAGAAATTTTTATTTTCAGGCATACCAATTTCAATAAATTCACAATTAAGCACTTAAAACTGAAAATTAATCAATTTTACAACTAAAAAGTGACCTATTTTCAAATTCAGAGTATTTAAAATTGAAAGTTTTTTATTTGAAGTGCTGAAAAACTGTACAACATCAAATTTACAGCCTTTGAAATTTAAAATTCACAGTTTCACAAACGTAAAATTTTCCATTTTTCCGACATTAAGAGTTTTATATTTAGTGCAATGAAAATTTGAGGGGTCAAAAATGAAAATTTAAATATTGTGCACACAAAAATGAAAACGTTTAAATGTAAATATTATCGAATTAGATATCTTTAAAACTGAAAACTTTAATTTCAAAACTACAAAACTGAAATAACGTTTTAAATTTGCAACACAATATCAAAATTAATGTCGAAATGAAATATCAAAAATTACGAATTTCATACTCATCTATTTCATTTAGTAGGAAATATATCTATAAAAATATCTGTAAAATCTCTAGAAATCTTTAAAATCCCTTGAAATCTTTTGAAATCATTTGAAATCTTCAAAAAACCCTTGATATCTTTGAAATTATTTGAAATCCATTGAAATCTTGTAAGATCCCCAAAAAGCTTTCAAACCCTACGAAATTCTTCGAAATTCAATTTACTTACACTTCATTCATAACCCAAAGTTCTCTAGAAATCCGTTGAAACCTCTAAAATTCCTTGAAATCCTACGAAATCTCTTTAAATTCTCAAAATTCATTTGAATCATTTGAAAACTCTTTAAATCTGTGAAGATCAAACGAAATACTTTAAAATACCTTAAAATTCTTCGAAATCTGTTGAAATTCCTTGAAAAAAAATTTAACTTTTTTTATTTACTAAAAATTTCTGGATATTCGTTGAAGTTCCCTAAAATCCCTTGAAATCGTAATAAATCTTGTGCATTTTTTCAATCAGTTGAAATCCTTTAAATACTCTTTAAATCTGTTAAAATCATCTTTAAAAAATCCTCTGTAATATTTGAAATTCATATAAATCTTTCAAAAATTAATTTAATTCATTCCCTAAAATTCTTTAGAAATCCGTTGGAATCTCCTAAAATTCCTTGAAATACTTGCAGTCTTCTAAAATCCTTGACAAACTTCTGAAATCCCTCGGAATCTTGTAAACACTGTGAAATACATTAAAATCCTTTGATATCCTATTAATATCTCTTTAAAATCCTTTGAAATCTTTAAAGTTACATCTTGAAATTTTTTGAATCCCTTAGAATCTGTGAAATCCTATAAAATATTTGTAAATCCCAGAAACATTGATTGAAATCCTTTGAAATTTTTTGAAATCATTTCAAATCTTTAAAAATCCCTTGATATCGATTGAAATCTTGTAAAATCAACCAAAAAGCTTTGAAAACCTATGAAATTTCTTGAAACTGAATTTAATTCAATGTAATTTATAACCTAACGTTTTCTAGAAATGCGTTAAATCCCCTAAAATTCCTTGAAATCCTATTGAGTCCTATGGATTTTTTTTATTTTGGAATCCTCTCGAATACTCTTAAAATCTTTTGGAATCATCTATAATAAAATCCTTTGAAATGTTTGAAATCTGTATCAATCTTTTAATATTTTATTTTATTCATTCCCTTATGTTCTCAAGAGATTCGTCGAAATCCCCTACAATTTCTTGAAATATTTGAAATGTTCTGAAATCTTTTACAAACTTCTGATATCCCTTCAAATCTTGTAGACACAGTGAAGATACATCAAAATCCTTTGATATCCTATTGATATCTCTTTATAACGCTTTGAAATCTTTAAATTTGAACCTCGAAATTTTTTGGATCGCTTAGAATCTGTGAAATTCTATAAAATATTTGGAAATCCAACAAAAATTGATTGAAATCCCTTGAAATCATTTCAAATCATTTCAAATCTTTAAAAATACCATGATATCGATTGGAATCTTGTGAAATTCCCAAAAAGCTTTGAAATCCTATGAAATTTCTTAAAACTGGATTTTATTTTATTCTATTTATAACATAACGTTCCCTAGAAATCCATTAAATCCCCTCAAATTCCTTGAAATCTTTTTAAATCCTATGGAATTTTTTTAATCAGTTGAAATCCTTTTAAATACTCTTAAAACCTTTTGGATTCATTTTAAAAAAATCCTTTGAAATATTTGAAATCTGTATCAATCTCTCAAAATTTTATTTTATTTATTGCCCGAAGTTCTCAAGAAATCTGTTAAAATCTCCTAAAATTCCTTGAAATATTTGAAATCTTCTGAAATCCTTTACAAACTTCTAATATCCTTCAAAATCTTTCAATGACTGTGAAAATAGATTGAAATCCTTTGATATCTCCTTAAAACCCCTTGAAATCTTTAAAGTTGAATCTTGACATTTTTCAAATCCCTTAAAACTTGCGGAATCCTATAAAAATTTTGGAAATCCCAGAAAAGTCGATTGAAACCCCTTGAAATTTAATTTCATTTTACCCTATAAAATCTGTAAAATCTTTTGAAATCCATGGCAATCTCTTCTATCTTTTTCAAATCTTCGTAATCTTTGAAAACCGTTGAAATTTAATTCAATTTAATTTAGTCCCTAAAGTTCTCTAAATATTCGTTGAAACTTGTTGAAATCCATTAAAATCCTTTAAAATCCATGAAAATCTTTCAAATCCATTGGAATCCTTTAAAAACTTTTGAAATCTGTTGAAATCCTCTAAAATCCCTGAAAATCTCTTCAATCTTTTGAAATCCGTTGAAACCCCTTGAAACCTTTTAAATTCTCTCAAATTTCTTGAAATCTTCAAAATACCATGAAAATTTCTTGGAATACTTCGATATATTTAAAATCCTTTAAAAATAATTCAAATCTTAATAAACCCTCTTGAAAGTTGAATTACGTTGAAAATCTGTCCAATCCTTCGAAATCTTTTGTGATTCTATGGAATATCTTTTAAAACACCCTAGAACCTAAACATTTGTTATCCCGTAAAATTGATTAAATCCCTCAAAATCTTTGAAATTCTTGGAAATCCTATAAAATTCCTCAAACCTTGTAACATTCCTTGACACCCTTGAAATTTTCGAAATCCTCTGAAATCCCATTAAATCCCCTGAAATCTGGAAAATCCTGTGAAATCCCATGAAATCAGATGAAATCTTTTGAAATTCCTTAAAATCTTTAAAATATCTAGAAATCTCGTATCGTGATGATTTGGAAAAAAATTACGTAACAGTGTCGATTTACCGCCCCCCTCCCCCATGTAACAAGATTTAATTCTTTTCTTCCCCTCTTCCCCCCGTAAAGGCTGTTACGTAATTTGTGGATGGCCCCTTACCCTAAAGTCGTAATAACCCTGGAAGTTCCAAATAGCCCCAGTTGACGGTATTATTAAATTCTTTTGGAAGATTTCAGAATTTTGCAATTTTAAAAATTTTTAACTCTCTATAATTTCTTTTGAAGTATTTAAACTACTTTTCATCACTTTCCACCACTTTTAAATTGACTTTTAATTTTTGTTTAAGACCTAGCAATTTTCCACTTTGTTGTTGTCAGAAATTGGGATCAAGATTAAAAAAAGCGAGTTTTGAAAGAAAATTTTTTAATTTATATGCTCTAATAAAGTCATCTTGGGTAACAGAAAATTTCACACAATGTCTTTGAAACGAATAAAACACGTTTCCAAAAATCAGTGTGAGAGGCTCATTAGAGACAATATGTTTCGAGGTCATTTAGACCTCATCAGAAAAATTTTATAGGAAACTACGGTAATATATTTTGATCTTATTTTTTAAATTAATTACAATCTTTGATCGAAACTTGAAATTAACTTTCCAGAAACAACTAAGTTCTTTTTTTTCATATGAGTTGATCCTTCAAAACTTTTTCGGAAAATTTTGTATTTTCTACTGTTTTTGATATTTATGAAGCTAAAAACTTATTCTGTCGTTTATATGATAAATGTTTTTCGAAAAAACATCTCATCAATGCCCCATTCCCTGTTCCACTCTATCTTTGCAAATTCATTATGAAAATAACCCGAATGTAAAAAGTGTTTCTAAATCTCTAAGCACTCAGTTTCTGTTGTCAATAAGTTTTTTTTATTTTTTTGTAATTTTTTTGTCATATTCATGAAAAAACTAGTTAAGAAACTCAGGCTTTGCTATTTTTATTTTTACGTTCCAGGTTTTTAAACACTGAACCAAATGTGAAGAACTATAAGGATCAATATTGTGTAAAAACCTTTCCGAAAGTCTGGTTCGGAAAAACCACATGTTCTCGAAATCTGTTATTTTCTTCTAAAAGTATTTTTTCAATTTTAGAGACAAACTTTCTAGGTGTCATAGTAAATCATTCTATTTAGCCATATTTATTATTTTTTCAAATATCAATTTAACGGAAAACTAACAAATTTTTCCAAAGAAATTAAAAAAGTTTTAAATCAGAAATTTCAAGATCATAAAAAATGTAGGTAATGAGAAGAATTATTAACAAATTCAATCAAGAACATGTGCTTTTTACGAGCACAACAGTCTTTCAGCACTCTGGCTCGTCAAAACGACAACTGAAGCGTTCCGAGTCACAAGATATACAGCAAGGTCTCTCTCACCCCAGTCATAGGGTTGTTACATGTTAAAATATTTTTGAAAAATGCAACCCCCTTCCACAGCAGCGCACAAAAAGATATTGAACAGGAGTCTTTTCGAATTTCGCGCACAAGCATGGACGCCCGCGCATGCGCATGGTTCAGAAAGTCGGTCAGGGGCGGAACTTTGGGTGACGAGTTGTTTACAAATTTTCCATCCGTATTTAAAGTTGTTTGTTGTTAAATGAATTGGAAGATAACTATTAAATGTAAATAAAGGTATCCTGCTATATTGTAACGTTAACTAGTGCACCGCATTAAAAATTTTAACCCCCACTTGCAGATAAAATTGACAATTAGTGTTGATATTTCATTGACAGTTCTTAGGCTAGGTTTTCCGTAATGAATACACACAGAAAAACCATAATTTGCCATAATTTACAGTGAACAATAATAATGACCATTTCTTAACGTAATCAAATATCAAACACATCAACACTATCATAACATCAACAATATCAAACACAATTTTCAATTTTAGTTGCTATATTTTCGTGGGGATCACAAAATCATTTTTTTTTTTAATTTGACAGAAACTTGATCTAAATTTTCGTTTGTTGTTGATAAATTTTTTTCATTATTTGGTGTCTCAGTTCAAAGGTCCCTTTGAATTATCAAACATAATTTTCAATTTTAGTTGCTTTATTTTAGTGGGGATCTCAAAATCATTTTTTTTTCTTAAAATTTTGACAGAAACTTGATCTAAATTTTTGTTTGTTGTTAATACATTTTTTTGGTGTTGATAAATTTTGTTGTTGTTTGGTATTTTAGGTTACAGGTCCCTTCAAATTATCAAACACAATTTTTAATTCAAATTGCTATATTCTAGTGGGAATCTTAGAATAATTTCCTTTTCTGAAAATTTGACAGAAACTCCATTTAGATTTTTGTTTGTTGTTCATAAATTTTTTTATGGTCTGGTATATTAACTAAAAGGATTCTACAAATTATGAAACACAATTTTCAATTTCCATTCCTATATTTTAATGCGGATTTCAAAATCAATTTTTTTCTGAAAAATATGAAAAAAAATGATACAAATTTCTGTTTGTTGTTCATGAATTTTTCTTGTTTGGTATTTTAGGCTCAATGTCCCTTTAAATTATCTAACACAATTCTCAATTTCAATTGCTATATTTTAGTGAGGATCTCAAAATAAATTTTTTTCCGAAAAATTTGACAGAAACTTGATCAATGTTTTTTTTTAATAAATTTTTTTTATTATTCGTTACTTTAGGTAAAAGGTCTCTTTAAATTATCAAACACAATTTTAAATTTTGATTGATGTATTTTAGTGGGGATCTCAAAATCAATTTTTTTTTTGTGAAAAACTTTAAAAAAACTGGCTAAATATAGCAATTGAAATAGAAAATTGTGTTTGATAATTCAAAGGGGCCTTTAATCTAAAATACCAAACAATAAAAATAATTATTAACAACAAACAAAAACTTAGATCAAGCTTCTGTCAAATTTTTCAGAAAAAAAATTGATTTTGAGATTCTCACTGAAATACAGCAATTAAAATTGAAAATTGTGTTCGATAATTTAAAGGAACCTTTAACCCAAAATACCAAACAAAAAAAATTATTAAAAACAAGCAAAAATGTAGAGCAAGTTTCTGACAAATTTTCAGAAAAAAAAATGATTTTGAGATTTCCACTAAAATACCTGTATAGCAATTAAAATTGAAAACTGTGTTTGATAACTTGAAGGGGCATTTGAAATAAAATATCAAACGATAAAGAAAATTTATTAACGACAAACAAAAATTTAGATCAAGTTTGTCAAATTTCTCAGAAAAAACATGATTTCAAGATCCCCACTGAAATTTGGCATTCAAAATTGAAAATTTTGTTTGATATTATTGACTTTATGATAATGTTGATGTGTTTAACATTTCATTATGTTAGGAAATAGTCAATATTATTCTTCACTATGAGTTATGACAAATTATGATTTTTCTGTGTGTATTTATTACGGAAAACATAATCTCAGAACTGGTAATGAAATATCAACACTGATTGTGAATTTTATTCACAAAGGGGGTTACAATTTTCAATGCGGTGCATTAGCTAACGTTACGGTATCTTATGATATCTTTATCCACCTTTAATAGTTATTTTTCAACTTATTTAATAGTAAACAACTTTAAATACGGATGGGAAATTTGTAAACAACGTTTCACTCAAAGTTCCGCCCCTGGCCTACTTACTGAACCATGCGCATGCGCAGGCGTCCATGTTTGTGCGCGAAATTCGAAGAGACCCGTGAGTATCTTTTTAAATGCTGCTCTGGAAGGGGGTTGCATTATTTAAAAATATCTCAATATGCAACAACCCTATGACTGGGATGAGAGAGAATTCACTGTTAATATAGTAACATATACTTTTAACAGAAACCAGAAACGTCCCTTTAAAATGCTGAAAGAGTGTAGTGCTCGTAAAAATCACATGTTCTCGAAATCTGCTATTTTCTTTTGAAATTACTTCTTCAATTTCAGAGACAAACTTTCTTGGTGTCATAGTAAGTTATATTATTTACAAAATTCATCATTATTACTTTTTTTAAATATCAATTTAATGAAAAACTCACAAATTTCTCCAAAGAAATTTAAATAATTTTGAATCAGAAGCTCAAAGATAATTGAAAATGTAGGTAGTCAGAAGAATTATAAACAAAATCAATCGAGAACATGTGGTTTTTACAAACACTACACTCTTTCAGCACTTTAAAGGAAAAGTTTCGTTTTCAGAAATATCTGCCTAATAATAAAAAATGTGGAGCAGTCAATAATTCCATATTTGATGCTCTTTGCTGAATTTGCTGTCAAAATTACCTGCTTTTGTTTTTTGAATTTCAAATCATTTTTACTGCCAATTCAAAAAAACAATAATAATTTGCTGTCAATAATTTTCTGTTGCAATTCAACTTCAAATCTTCACAAAAAAATTGAAAACGTTCACAATTCATTAATTTTCCTTCGCAAATTTGTTGACAAAATTACACTTTACAAACTAGCGGTGTTAGATTGAAGAGAACTCCACTCAAGCTTAACAATTTTTATTTTTACGTTTCAAGTTTTTGAACACTAAACCAAAAATGAAAAGCTTAAAATCAATATTGTTTAAAAAATCTTCCTAAACCTGAAACGACAAATGAAACGTTTTGAGTCACGAGATACACTGACATATACTTTTAACAAAAACCAGAAACATCCCTTTAAAATGCTGACAGACTGTAGTGCTCGTAGAAGTCACATGTTCTCCATTTCTTTGTTAACAATTCTCCTGGCTATCTACATTTTCAATGATCTTTAAGTTTCTGATTTGAAATTTTTTGAATTTCTTTGGAAAAAATTGGTTAGTTATCCGTTAAATTGATATTTGAAAAAAATAAATAAATTGGTCAAATAGAATGATTTACTGAGACACCAAGAAAGTTTGTTTCTGTAGTTGAAGAAATACTTTTGAAAGAATATAAAAGATTTCGAGAACATGTGATTTTTACGAGGACTACACTCTTTCAGATTTTACAAGGACATTTCCGGTTTCTGTTAAAAGTATACCACCTTGATCAAAAAGTTCTAGGACTCGTCACCGTGTGGCGCTCTCGTTCGGACAATTTCAATTCTTCTTTTTTTGTTGTGTTGTTAGAAGTGTCATTGACGTTCTGTCAGATTTTCAACTTGATAACTTGACATTTGTTGAAGTGACGCTGTATTGTGTACATCTATCTTTGTGTGTGGTTTCGATTTTTGTGTTAAAAATGGATTTAACGCTGCGCAGACTTTGGAAATGTTGGAGAAAGAAAGACCTGAATTTCATGCAAAAAAGGGATCGCGTTGATGTCGCAAAAGATATGCTTTCCAAGGTCGACTCCGACCCATCATTCATCAAACGGATAATTACTGGTGACGAGACGTGGATTTATGAGTA
>JAUMHM010083359.1:0-13380 GCA_032362435.1 Melikaiella ostensackeni
AGTGTTAGTGGCGCCTGTATTAATTACAAAGATCTGTGTGACTCAAGAAATGGGGGGGGGGTTAACTCTCGCCTTCTTCGTAGACGCTCTAGTAATTGTAATGTTTTGTAATTGTATACTATGTTCTCAATTATGCGTGAATGGAGCATTTCCGAATGTAATTATAAACTGCTTGTAAGAAATGCAGTATTCGCCTAAAAGTAACATTGTTAAGTAAAACATCAGTGGTAAGACGATTGACAATTATTGTCTTGAACAAAATCACGTATAACTGAACATAGAGTACAGTGAAATCACCTGAAAAAGGCCATTTTGTTGAAAAAATTAGCAGCATCCTATTTATTTCAACAAATATACGCGCTATAAGTTTTTTCATGAGGAAAAGAAGATACGCAATTAAATTTCGTATTTAAATATATGTTTGAAGAATGAAAATTTGAAACATTTTTCACAAGCTCTCAGGGTCAACAAAATGGAGCGCTAGACTTCAATAACCGGTTATTGCAGACACGCAAAGTTTGTATGTAATGCTAATAAATCTGGTATTTTTCGGAGGAAATCGGGCGACATATACAGGTATTATTGACATCTTGCATTTTTGTGTAATCTACCCGTTTATACAGAGAGCTTTTATATTGTCATTTATTGCACAAGGTACTACTTTCGGAGTAAGTTTGCTGAAAATTTCACAGTTACACTGATTCGGCGTGGATATTGCATGCATGAAATCGGGGGGCAAATTGCTTATAAGAAACCGTTTTTCTTTACAGTTACATATGACATTATATTGTTTACAGTTGTATTTCACTTAAAGTCTGCATTTTATGATATTATCAAACCCGAACCACCTACACCCACCCAACCTTTTGGAAATTCACCCACTCGTTTGGATAGGGGCCCCTACTTTTCGTATACGGTATGTTCGCCACTGAATCCAACTATATTGGTCATAGTGGGAGTTTTATTACCTGCAGGGTTGACTCATAATGGAATTTGGTTTTCCCTCTTCTCGCTAGGGTCGCTAAGAGGAAAGTCCGAGCACGAAAACTGCCTTACCTGCTCCCTGCTTCGCTAAATAGTATAACACTTTAATACAACGATCTCATCGAAGCACATTTTTTTCTTTTAATTCTTACATAAAAAATAGAATTTTTTTCGAAAAAGCGGCCTGTACCGCGGTGCCTATACTCTTAAGATTATTCATACGAAAAATCAGACAAAATGGCTTCACCGTTTGGTCTGAATTCTATATTTCCGGTTTACACTCGATTTCCAGAGCCCTTAAGTGGCTTGGGGGTGAGGTCATGCGGCCAAGCCAGTCGGCTTTACCACCACGACCCTTTAAAATTTAAAGTAACTCTCTTCCGATTTTGTTCAATTTTCGAAGGTCGTTAAACTGTACGACCTCCGGGAATGCTTCTTAACTCCCTTCAAACTAAACAATTGTGTGATTGTTGCTGTGCAAAATGTCAGTGAAAATTGTGCTTCTGGAATTACTCTATAACTTAGAGCCTCGCACTCGCTTGACCTT
Organism: Melikaiella ostensackeni; assembly: GCA_032362435.1. Classification (NCBI taxonomy): domain Eukaryota; kingdom Metazoa; phylum Arthropoda; class Insecta; order Hymenoptera; family Cynipidae; genus Melikaiella; species Melikaiella ostensackeni. The sequence continues at coordinate 1,532 of JAUMHM010083359.1, forward strand.
CTACAACGGCACAATAAAAAAACAAAAAAAGAGGGAGTTGTGGAGAGAGGGAAACCACACGTCGGAGAAATATACATAAGTCGATGCATTCTCAATTTTAAAAGTTGTATATCGTATAGTGTGTATCAAAGTTTTTATTTTATTTCTTAATTTATTAAGTACATATCTGTCACTGATAATAATGGACCATACTCGCGGCCGAAACGTTTGCCAACTTTCATATTTTATACAAACTACTGCATGTAAAGATACATACTCATAAGATCCTAATGCTATTACAAAAAGTTTCTGAAAACAATTTAAAATTATGTACCTCGATTTTGACATTTTGACCGTTATGGTTATATTTACATGATTTATTCATTGAAGCAAGCTTGCACACATTTGAATACCATTATTTTATTATAATTATTATTAAACCATTAAGTCATATCCCTTTCAAGGAATTCATATGGTAAGGGTAAGTCAGAGATGTGCAGGGGAGATGGGTTTTGGAGCAATCTAGAAGTAATCGCGTGTTTTACATTCAAACAACACACTCCTCCCACAAAACCGCTTCAACAAGGGTCACTCTCTAGCAATCACCCCAGGTGAAGAGCTCCACAAAGCCATTATACTAATCCACTAAGCAAATCTCTTCACGCGGACCCCTTGGTATCCAAAATCTTTCGTTTCAGGCATTACTCTTCTTCTTATAAACAGTTGCCCTTCATACATCGCTATACTTGCATACATCCTTTGCTTCCTTTACATCCGTACATCGTTTCATGCAGGCTCTTGTGTTTCTATGCCTCTTTATATCACTTCACTTTAGCGCCTCACTCACACATTTTAACCATTCTCTCTTAGGCCTACATCTAGGTACGCTACCACTCACTACCTGAATACACTGGACTCGCTGAACGTTTTTCAGTCATTCTCTCAGCATGACCAAACTATCTCAACAAATATCTTTCACTCTTGTCAAACAATGTTTCATCTGCACCACATTCTTTAAGAATCCACGCATTACTAACTTTGTCCATTATCGTTTTACCGCACACATTCCGCAGGAGCTGCATGCCAACTGCGTTCACCTTACTCCTATCATTTCCTTGATACGTCCAGGTCTCGCTACCATACAGAACAATGGGTGCAAGCACAGAATTTTATATTGCGATTTTAGATTGATTCGTTACATTTTTACTTCTAGTAATAGCTCGTACACTACCGATAACTTTTCTACCCTCGTTTATACGTCTGGACACTTCTGCATCTATCTTTCCGTCAGCAGTAGATAAACTTCTGAGATACACGAAATCATCAACTTGTTCTATCCTTTCTTCGTTTAAGGCAATGTTGAATACTGTTTTCTCACCCTTTCTTCTAAACACAATAATTTTTGTTATATTCACGTTAATCTTAAGACACATACTCTTCATGCTGGTATGCAGTCTGCTCATCATTTTCTGCAAATCATCGACTGATTTTGTCGTAACAATTTTATCATCTGCAAACGCCAGTCCGCGCACTTTCACTGCCTCGAGATCAATACCTTCTTCGTCTAAGAGGGACATTCTTGGACATTTATCCATGTATATATTGAACATCCAGTAGGACATAACGCAGCCTTGTCTAGCGCCCTGCTTGGTATCAAACCAATCGCTCAGTTATCCACTTACTCTCACACTCGCTTTACTACCATTACATATTGCTTTTATTGCTTTTGAAGACTACCATTCACTTCATACTCTTTCTGCACTTCCCAAAGTTTAGATCTATTCACCTTATCGAGAGCTTTTTCCAGTTCAACAAATGCACAGAAAACTCTTTTGTTTACACTCAAACTTTTTTCTCTGGCCTGTCTCAAACTAAATATCTGATCCGCACATGATCTGGAAAGTTAAAATTTGAGTCATAATAAGGGGCAGGCAATAATCTAAACTATTGTGCGCATTTTCTTCTCAAAGGAATATTATTCCGAAAAAAATCGTCTGCATACAAAATTTGAAAATGACCATTATAACCATGATACTTTTTAAAATATAATTTAATGATTCGAAGAAGTGTATAAATGCCAGCTTGTGGTTCTGGTTTAGCCGCGCGACTGTGCTCCCCAAACAAACATGTAATTACTAATTTGTAGCAAATATATTTTTTTCATAACGGTCGGCCATTATCAAAATTTAAGAAAAAAATCCTTCAACGTGAAATTTGCTAATTCACAAATCTATGGTGACGCCACAAAAGAAAACTGTCATATTATTTTTGGTTAGAAACTCAAATTGTTATAATGATTAGCCGAGAGGCTGGCTTTTTCAACGATGAATCCTTGTACAAATAAATTGATTCTGATGAGGGAAAGCAAAGGGAAAATAGAACCAAAAATTACTGCTAAGCGTAACGAATGATTAGCACAATATTTCTCCTAATTAATCACCCAATACTTAATTTCATTTCAGAATTTTATTTTCATTTTCAAATTTCCGTCCACCGACAGGAAAATGGTTTTAAATAAAAATGATATCCGATGAATCGTTTATCTTTCACATAATTAAATATTTTTTAATCATTAATCTTTGGTTGGAAACAGTAGCTTTCGTCTGTACAATTACAAATTATCATTAATATATACCATTAGCTAATATATTCAAATTCTTAATATTGTGCCTGCCAAAATTTTATCAATTATTTTTTTATTGAAGAGGGAAAGGTTCCAGACATGTGCCCAAATATTAACATTATTATTAAGAAGGCAGATCTTAACTTACTTACATATACACGATAATAATCGTACTCCTATTTTTCCTTGAAGCAAAACTCGGTTACCATACTGATTGGTAATACTTATATTTTGCGTAACTATTTTGTTTTCTTATTTGTCACTCATCCCGCCATATCCATACTAATATGGTAAAAATTCCCCCAAACGTTTTCTCCGTGTACGTGTAAGAAAACACACTAAAATCGAGATCACACAAGATTGTACTTTCATACCTCTTAATAAAATATCCCCTGATTCTTGAAATATATGTTTGCTTTCAATTTTTGATCATCTTTAAGAATATTAGGAAAAATTGAAAAAAATAGATTTGAGTCTGATACGAAAGTTCCAATGATATTTAATAAATCACATATTTTGTATTGTGCTATTCCTGAATTAGTTTAAAAATTATTTGTCTGTGTGAATGTATTCACAAAAATGTTATTTAGCAATTATTATTGTGCACTCACATTTTTATTGCAGAAGTAAGATTTCCTAAACTCAAACTGTTGACAGGTTGTAGTATTTCATAATGAAAAATAAAATCAAACAAAAAAGTTATCACACGGATGTCCAAGGAAAATATAATAATATTCCTCCAATCCTTAGAAAAAAATTCAACAAAAGGTACTTTATGTAGGAAAAATTTAAATTCAAACGCTGTATGACACAATTACGAATTCGGAGTTCCTAAAAGCCTCTCAATTTCTATGAAAATAATACTGATTAAAGCAGTATCTAAAAACAGCCACATTTTTGCTACAAATAAGTAGAGATATCATCTTAATATTATGATGAAAAAATTGAATACCCGATTTGTTTTTTATTAAGATTTTCTCCTTTATCACACCAACCCCGTTATCGCACTTACCCGTATTGACTCTACAGTAAATGTTGTAGACTGAGACTAACCCATTTCCAGCTGGTCCAGGGCTGGTATTACGAATGTTTCCACAATAATAGCCTCAGCGCTATACATAACCGATTAGTCTTACGGAGAATTCCGTAATGCTAAAATTTAGTTGAAACTATGTTTGATATTTTCCAGTCCATAGACCTGCTTCTCTTTCCTACCAAAATATATAATGTCATAAAGATAATACCATATTTTTAGATGAAAATCTTTTTTATCGCACCTCCATGATATGTGCATTTCAGCGCCTCCAAACGGTCATTAAAAGAGTATTTATGGACCTAGACCTTCAAATGATTTACTTAGGGTCCTTGGATTAGAAAGTAATGACGTACCGTGATCTGATTGACTAACAAACAGCTGTAGCACACTTTAAGGGACGCTGAGCGATTCACATTATCAACGAAAGTTGTTCGGGGAAGTTAAAGAGGCGCTAAAATCGCACTTATGCTTATGTTGTGATAAAAAATATTGTACGACACATGGCCCCTGAGTGATGCTTTTCCCTCGGGTGATTACAATTTGTTTTTAGCGAAGTAAAAGTACTTTCACGCCGATGATGCAAGAGCAAAAGTGACTTTATCATGTTAAAAATGGTGCACTCGGTGGCGCCAACTGGCACCGTTTCGGAAAAGCCTTCAGACAGTTTCGAAGTGACATGCTATTTCGGCGAGCAACTGGCAATGTTTACATAATGTTATTTCGTCAATCGGTCACAAATCGACTCACTTTTCACACGCTTCACGGGCTTTTAGCAACTCGCATTTTCATGTATAGTTTTTGCAAAAAGTATTGTATTCATTATGGGGCATAAGTGGTGATTTGAGACTCGTGTGATTCAGTTATTCTGATTTTGAATAAAGGAAAGTCGTCATAATTTTTTAAAATATATTTAATTGCAAGGCATAATTTTAAGTACCCATGTAATTGTTTTTTTATTTGAGGCCTTAGGTTTAAAATAATTGATACGAGTAGTCGTACACCTTCCTCGATATACTGTAATCTGTACATTAGCGAAAGAAATTTTTACGCAAAAAAATGCCAAAATTATGGTTTCGTTTATAGAATTTGTTCATAAGAATGATGAATATTGATGCATAAGAAAGATCAGCAGTTGAACATATTCTCTGAGGAAATTCAAATTGAATGCGCTGTAAAAAAAATTCTGCGTGAAAGTGTTAAATATCGGTTTTTATTCATTCAATTTGGATGAAAATTGAAGGCTGTAGAGGTTATTGAACAGTAAATTCCAGATTGAGCCCACTGTGCAGCGCGACCACGCGTTCCTTTCAAAAAGTTTATGAGTACAAAATTTTTTAATATGGTACAAAATTAGCACTAAATTCAAAATGAATTATGCAATATTGAATAATGCGATTCAAGCATTTTTGTATGTGTGGTCATGCCAGATTAACGTTAAGCCATCGCGACCACACGTTTTTTTCAAAAAGTTCAAAAGTACAAAAATTTTTTACATATATGGTAAAAAATTACCACGAAATTATGCAATATTTGCATTTTTTCACTGTGGTGATATTAGCTTAACGTTAAGCCAGTGCGACCACACGTTTTTTCAAAAAATTCAAAAGCACAACATTTTTGAATATGGTACAAAATTATCACTAAATTAGCACTAAATTATGCAACACTAAAAACGTTAATATGACAGTGTTTACGCTAACTTAAAAGACCTTGGAAGATTGGGTGGTGGTAGAAGCCGCATGGTCACGAGTCGACGACAATGAAGAGTCAGTGATTTGCCAGGGCGCCTTGGGGTGACCATTTTTGTTTGAATATATTTGCAAACTTTTATCGTAACATTTATTTATACCTTTAGCTGTTTCATAGAAAGATGTGAAAATTCGATTTCATGAAAGAAAAAATTCTCCTGGCCACAAAAATTGTTTCGCACACATAAATCTCACAGCATGTGTTCCTTATAGAAGACCAAATTCAACAAAAAATTTGACAGAAATTTAAGTGTGGGTTTTCTCTTAAAATCATCTTTTTATATTTTCCAACAAATCTTGACCATTTTGTTACTTTTGAACTTTTTTTCAAATTTTCTGACGGATTTCGAAAGAGGACGGTAAAGCTTATTAGAAGCAAAAAAGAAAATTGGATTTTCTGAATTAGATCAAAAACTATGAAAGTTTAGAGGAAAAAATGTGTTTTTTTTTTAAATAGCCGTCAAAATTCAAACGCTCGTAACTTCGTGGAAACATTTTTTTGATGAAATCGAAAAAATATGATCCGCCCAATTTACTGTAGAAAACAACATATTTCGTCGCTGAGAGATTCTGCGACTTGAAGTGCAGAACCTGCCTGATTTGAAATGGATTTGGTAATTGCATATTTAAAATATTCTATAAAATAATTTATATTGAAAGAAAGAAATAGTTTGTACTTGCTTTACTATTATGTACTATTAATATTTAATTTTTAAAAATTACTTTCAAAAAGCAAATACTTTATTGAAACTTTCTCCACCTCAAAAGGAGCTTTTTTTAGTCACAACACTTACAAAGAAGGACGTCACCGGAAGCAAGTCCGCCTCTGGTTATACTTAGTGCTTAAACTTTTCCGGAGTTGGATATTTAGTTTTTCATATGAGTGAAAATCAAAAAGTTGGAATCATTCAATTCGGAATTGAATAGAAAAAAGTGTTTAAGATCAACTCAAAACATTTTTTTTATTCATATTAATTGCAATAAGTTTAAAAATAGTGACTTACGAGGTGAAGAAGTATGCTCTTATTTTAAAATTATAATGTTTCGTATTTAACGACAATCTTTTGATATAAATCATTTACGATATTTTGTGAGGAAAGGAGAACCTGTAGATCTGCATCTTGCGGCTTAAAATATGAAAATTATAACTTCATTATCACTATTGCTTATATTACAACATAATTAAACAAATAATTACCAGAATACAATTATTATTTTTTCGATTTTTTCATGCCCTTAGTTTGGATATAAGATTCATCTTTGATAAATAAACACAATGTCTTCATTATCGTAATACTTTTTCTCGCCATATTTTCACATTGGAAGTAAATAATATAAATTAATTTTAATAAAACATCAATTCGTTTCATATTTTTAGGTTTATTTATTAATATTATATGTTTACAAATGATTTTCATGTTAAAAAACATAATAAAAATAAAGTATTACTTAAAATTTATTTAGAATCAATTTTGAATTCTAAAATAAAAAAAATATCGATTATTTTTCGTTTTTCAACTTTCTTCACCCGTTGCCAATGACTTTTGTGTTACCGGATGATAAGTTTATGTGATAAATTTTTTATTATTTTAAAGAATATATTAAGTCTGTATTAACCTTTTAATCAATTGTTTTACAGATAAGAAGATTTTTTTCTAAATATTTTCTTCATAAACTCACCTCTAAAATATGCTTCTTCTAATAATAAACCCATGTTACGGGATGACACCGAGTTGTTGTACGATCTTTTTCGGGCTTTAAAATCGGATATTTTGATCAAATAAAGACGCGGTGTGATCAAATTTTCACATCTTGAAGTATATTTAATAATCTTTATTTATTAATCAACAATTTAAATGGAAAAATTATACTCTCAAGTCATAAGAAATTTTTTCTTACCGGATGACATTCTTACATTAAATTAAACTTCACTTAATGAAAATAAATTTTGTGTGACCGTATGACAAGGTTACCCACATTTTTAAGAAAATTATTTTAAAGTATATTTTCACGTGGGAATAACCAAACAATCAAGTGTTTTACAGGTATGAATTACATGTTCTTATTAATATTTTCTTCATAAAATCACCTTCAAAATATGGTTCTTTTAATAACAAACCAGTGTTACCGGATGACAAGGAATTATTGTACGATCTTTTTCGAGTTTCTTAATTGTTTATTTTGGTCAAATAAAGACGCTTTGGGTGTAATTAATTCCTTACATTTTGAAGTATATTCAATAATCTTTAATTATTATTGATCATTAGAATGTGAAAATTCAACTCTTAAGCCATAAATTAATTAAAAAATGCTTTGTTACCGGATGACAAAAACTCGAGGACATCTAAAAAGTGATTATATCTCTGAAACTATAACTGGAAACAAGAGAAAAGCTCTATTTTGTAGTTCTGAAAAAATAAGTGTATGTAACAATTAGATCTTAAGCTTTTTTTTAAAAGATATAACGCCATGAATTTGAAAAAAGGTAGTTAAGGACACGTTCCCGGATGACATTTACTGATATTTGATCGAATTTGTTTTTATACCGAGTAAACTAAAAATAATTGGGACATAGGGTATTGTGGGGAAAAATAGACTGAATAAAACCCTGTAGTTAAAAAAATTATTCTTCAAAACGCAAACGTATAATACTCCAGAGACATGATATTGTCAACTTTTTGATTTTCACCCATCTATAATATTAACATATTTCCGCTAGAGTTCAATTTCTGATTGTAAGTCAGTTTTGCGACGACGTTAAGACGAGTAACATGAAAAATATGTAGACTAAGTCATGGATTTTTTGGCATAGATTCGGGATTTCTTTATTTTCTAATGAGAATAAATGGCTTGTCTTGAAAGACAAATAAATAAAATCTAAGCTGGATTCCATTGTTTCTAGAACGATGAGGTTGGGTTTTTCCATTTTATAAAACTTCATTCTGCTCTTTTAGAAGAAAAATTGATTGACATTACGGTTTCTCAGACTTTTTGGGTTTTTTATGAATACAATTTTTTTTGTTTCAACAATGAGTTTTACAGGGAGTCAGAAAAATTTGTACTCGTATACACTTTCATGTTAAAACTAACCTGAAAAGTTTGAGGCATGTAAATGAAATCTAATCTTTCATGTATTCAAACCTAGAGAGATAAAACCTTTTGATGTGAGCATTTAGGAGAAAATAAAAAATTTATAAGATCATGCCATTTGAGACCCTGCGTACCCTTGAGTGCACACAGATAGTCACCCATTGCATTCAGTAAATGAAGCTTTTTAAATAGGTTTAGTCGTTGATATATTCATTTACTTGGTTCATCTTCTACGAAAACTTTTGTTGAACTTAAACTATTTGATATTTAATGAGAAATATGTAATATCAAACTGACTTATGAATGCACGTTATGTACCTGCTGAATATTGCTTTTGTAACATACTTAGTAAATTTCAGAATTACCAACTCAAAAAAGTTAGGTTACTATTCACATCACAGTACGCGCGACACATTTGTGCTGACCTGCAACTGTCAGAATGTTAGAATAAAAAAATTCCCTTATGCATTTGGGCAACATTAGCCTCGATATTTAAAAAAATTATCTCACCGACTTTCTGTGACCCCTGAAACTTCGTTTACCAAATAACGGTTTAATATTTTAGATCCAGGAATAAAACCTTTGTTTGTCGCAAATGTTATGAGAATAATGTTTCCAGATTGTAAGTATAGAAGTGAAAACATTTTTAGTGGTCCTGTTTATCTCAAATACTAGTTACAAGTATGAAGAAATATCAGTGAGAAGTGTCAAAAACACATTTGACTTGAATAAAAATTAAATACGAAAAGCACACAAATATGACTTTCCCAAAAGACGTCAATATAACGGGGTAAAAGATATTTAATGATTATGACACATTTTATTAAATCATTTCTTAGATATTCCTTTTGATTATTTGTGCACGCCGAACATCTGTGGACACATTTCCCCTAAATATTCGTGGGAGAATCAATATACTTTTAAAAAATATTCTTTTAGAGAATAACAGAAACGTTTCATTTAATGTTGATCCAAATGGTCCTGATCGTTTGCCCTTAGTATCTCTTAAAACTCTCCCGGATTCTAAATTGACCTGGAAGCATATTGGTTCCCTTGTAGAATAAAAAAGATGGAGAAAGAATAAAGAAAAGAGATAGGGTTGACTTGGTTAACTCTTTTCTTCTATTTTATGTTTTTTTCATTGGTATATGGGTCATTTTTAACTAACTTCGGAAGTCGACACCGGTAAACCTTGCATTTCATAGTTGTTAATTATAATATTTTGCTGTGACAGGATGCTTGAGAATGCTTTTTAATGTGTAATGAGGATAGTGTTGACAAATATTATCCAGCGGCGGCTTTTTAAAGTCCGATCTTCGTTTTGAGGTGGACATACCTGTACATGACATGATGAATTATAAATTTATAAAATTAATTAACTTTAATCATTTCTTTTCGGAAAATCTGATACAACATTCTTTAAAAATATATTTACAAGATCTGTGCAACTTATACATTTAATATGATAGTGCTAAACAGAATAAAATTCATAAAGTGCAACGCTCTAAATTTGTGTATGAAAAATTAAAAATTGTATATACACAATTCTATAGAGGTGGACATAGTTGAGAGTGGACGTTGTTGAATTTTCACTATATTTCGTAAATAATCTTTGTGTTATTAAAGGACTTAAATTAGCTTACGAGAAATACTGAATTCAGTCGAGGTTAGAGGTGTAAAAAAATTGAAAATTTTAAAAATATTAATTAGCAAAGGATAAATATATCTGTACAAAATTATTTAAAGAATTTAAATGACTAAAAACAATTTTTTCAAAGTATTGGATAGTTTTTTAAGCAAGCAAAAAAAATTTAATCATCACTTTTAGTCTGAATTCTTTCCTGATTTTTACAGTTCAGGACACTATTTTTTTTTTTAAATATAAAATATAATATTTCAAGCATTAAGGCTATGAATTTAGCGAGGGACATGAATTCCGAAGTTAATTTGAAATAACCCATATATTTGTCTCCAACGCACAGTGGGACAGAAGCCCGGCGAAACTGGCCAAAAGTCGAAAATTCCAAAAAATAAGTCCAGTATTTTTTCGATATCTAGACACATTGAAGTAACTGATAATACATTATTGCGTTGATTCATCAATAAATTAGTCTTCGAGAAATCGTGCTTTAATTTCGAAACATTTCTAACAATTTTTTACTATTCCATCAATCAAACATTTTACGAACTAGCGAATATTTCGACACATAAGATAAATTTTTCATTTTTACAGTATTGACTAATATGTATTCGAAGAAAAAAAAACAAAAAACTCATCCTTATTTCTTCTTTTTTTGTGAAAAAAGAAATTGTAATATCACATTTTTGGAGAAAACGAAATTACACCTACTGCTAAGTCCGAGCTCTCCAGAGCTTCAACTCTAATAATTCCACAAACTATCCTATTATCATTTTCTAGGAGTTTTTGAAGTTACAGATTCCAAATATTACGTGCAAAGTTTAACATTCAAAATGGCTGATCTGAAATAGCGACAAAAATTTGTAACAAAAATTATACGATTTTTATAAAACTCTTTATCCATAGGTTTTTCGAGTCACAGATTCCAAATTTTTAATCAAAAAGTTGAAATTCAAAATGGCCAATTCAATATGGCGACCAAAATTCATAAAAAATCATCCAACTTGTATGAAACTCATTTTGTAGGGGGTTTCCGAGACACAGATTACAAAGTTTGGATCTAAAAATTAGAATTCAAAATGGAACATTCGATATGGTGACTAACATTTATGAAAAATTATCCGATTTGTATAAAATTCAACATCCAGGGTTTTTCCGAGTCACAGATTTCAAATTTCGGGTCAGAAAGTTAGAATTTAAAATAGCCAAATCAATATGTCGACCAAAACTTATTAAAAAATCATCAGATTTGTATAAAGCTCATTTTTCGGAGGGCTTTCGTGTCATAGATTACAAATTTATGGTCGAAAAGTTAAAATTTAAAATAGGGAATCCAATATGGTGACTAAAATTCATAAAAAATTATCCGATTTGTATAAAGCTCATTTTCTAGGGTTTTCTTCAGTTACGGATTCCAAATATTTTATCAAAAATTTAAAATTCAGAACAGAGGGTACAAAATGGCGATGAAGATTTTGTTTAAATTATTCGATATTCATAAAATTAACTTTGCATCGGTTTTCTCAATCACATAGTCCAAGAATTATATACAAAATTTCAAACTGACTTTCACTGGGTTGTTTAAGACACAGAGGAAATGTTCCTTGAAACAAAAGAATCGTGCAATATTAAGTGAAGTTTCTTGCAAGGGAATCATGTGAAAACAAAAGAAAACCTTGTTTACTATTAAGCCAAGAGGAGATAGAAGTTTTAACATAAATATTTTTGGTGTCA